>JALPQI010023156.1:0-18193 GCA_025490895.1 Thaumatotibia leucotreta
TTACAGGCCAAGTAGATACATCTGGCCGAAGGAACTGAGGCCAGATAGGAATACGCAGCCTGTAACCCTGTTTCTCGTCGAGATTTGTATAGTGCTTTTCTCAAACTTGCCATGAAATAAAACGAACTGATTTCGTCGAACCATACTATGTCATTTGTAAATATACCAATAGTACAGTATCGTAAAACATTAAAAAAAAAACATTCGCGCCTAACTTTTTTTTAAATCTGTTTGAGGTATTCTTTGACCTGGTGGTACAGACATCAGTTCTAAGGTTATTTTTTTTTCTGTGGGTGAATGTCAAGACCTAGTGTCACAATTTGACGTTTCAAAACAAAAGACAGTCTGTTTGCAGTCCTAGGTGTGAAATAAATACATGAAATCTCTTTACATATCATCTTAGCATATGACACCGGATACATAGTATTTCCGGGTTTAATTTAAAATAAGTAACATCAACATTCCGTAGCAAGTTTGAGAAAAATATATTTTAATTCTTTGATTTTGGTCATTACCAATATGACACATTATTATATTGTTGGCTGCAAGTAAGTTTCCAGTTTATAAATAAATTAACATACAGCACGCCGCTAAAGCGAAAGTTTCAAGACATATGCATTATGTAGCCGAATTTATAGTTCGTTATTGACATCATAAACAGTATACGGGTGGACCAACTATTTCTTGTTGTTATAGTCACGTCACGTTACGTCACACAAACCCACCATGGAAAGATCAAGTAACTGTCAGAAAACCAAAACTTTGTGAAATTTTAATGATATTAAGTAAACTCTGATATTGCGCGCGATTCGGGAGAACGTGACCATAAGAAGAGACAAGAAAAAAGTAATTAACTCATATTCTGTTTAGATTACTCATATGTAAAAAAAAACGTACTAACAGTAATCGATTTATTTCCCTTTTACATTATTTCGTCGGCTGACAACCAAAACTCACTATAAAAACTGTCACTACTCTTCGCAACCTCTTATGTCAGTATTGAATCAGAACTTAGATACGATCTCTATTTCAAGTAGGTATTTGTTACTTAGTGAGTTTTGGTTGTCAACCGGCGATTTCTTGATCATTTAACTGGGAAATGTGAATGAAAACCAACCTGCCAAGCTTGTCAGCCAGCGAAGCCCCGAGCACAGATCCCGCGCAGCCGCCTACGATGAATATGGCGACGACGGAAGACCAGAGCACGTTCATCCAGCTCTTACTGACGACCACATCGTAGTGGTCGATCACGCTTTCGTTTACGAAGTTTTTGATTATCTGTAACGTACAATGGGTTATGTAAAAAACCTGGGTAATATTGCATAATAAATTACAACTAATATTACAAGCGAAAGGGCTTGTCCATTAATTACGTCATACTGTGTAGCGGGAGGGGGGGTCAAGAAAAAATAACCAATTATCACCATAGGACAGATCACCTTTAATTTTTTAAAACTTCGCGAATATTTACCTAGTAGTTGTAAAAAAAGTCTTTTCCCATCACGTAATCCACGTGTGGTTAATAAAGTACGTAAATTCAAGTGTTATTAAGAGGACTACTTAAGTTGGCAATAAATTAAGCGTCATATTGGCTAGGGGTCCTGAAAATATCACGACGGGGGGGGGGTCCAAAACAGGCCAAAATCGTATGACGTGATTAATGGACAAGCCCAGTCTCTTTATAATTAAAAGAGATTGAAGAGACGTCCGCTTGTAATATTAGTTGTAATTTGTTATGCAATATGTCCCAGGTAATTTACTATATTTGAGTATATCAGTATTAGGCAACATACAGCATATCTTAGAGATTATTCAGGGTGGAACGGAAAGACTTGTACTCCGAGGTAAGACTGGAAGAGGTATAGCATTATATGTCAATGTCACTGTATGTCACCTTTGTCAAGTGAATCTATCAAACCGGCAGCAAGCTCCTGCATCTTCTTATTTACTTCATCAGCCTATGATAGTCCACTGCTGGACGTAGGCCTCTCCTATTATGCGTATAGACGCATTAGGAGGTAAATGCCCATAATGGCCACGCTGGGCAAGCGGATTGGCGATCGCAGTAATGTGTCCACTATGATGACGCTGCTGCCCATCATCCATCTTTTATCAAATAAAACTCTTACGACACCCGCAGGAGGAGTTGGGGTGGTGACAAATGTATTCTTACGGCCGTCACCACACGTCCTGTATCTCATTTGCATTAAAAACCAACCTCAGCAGGAGTGTTGATGACGCTGATGTTGTAGCCAACTGGGAGAGAACAGCCCAGAGTCGTGGCGACGCCAGCCAGTACTAAGTAGAAGGACCATCCGCCTTTATACTCTCCGCTGTTGGTCAGCTGTTGATGTTCGTTTGTGGGCTGAAAACATTGGTTTCTTAGTCACATACGTTAGTTAAAAAACAAGAGATTTTGTTTATGTTCTACCCCAGTACTGTTTCACTAAGTGCTAATGCTATACCGATCGTAGTCCCGTGCCAGTGACACGCATGTGTGACCAGAATTGTACTCCTATGACGGCGACACAATATTTGCGTTAAAAATGTTCGTATTTCTATAGGCATAGGAGTAGGAATTTCATTTATGGTATGGCGTAGGAATAAGGTTATTTTGATCACGTGTCACAGTCATTGGAGTAAGAACGTGTTAACCCTCTGCTACTGACGTGACCACAGATGACATATATACCATAGATCAAGCAAACGTATCTACTTAGCGTGTCAAATGAACTCAGTGAAATCCACTGAGTTGTCCATCTTTAATCGCAGCTTGCAGGTTTCGGGCGTCAAATTTTCTAAGTTGAAGTGAACAAAAACATTAATAATGCCTCCTTAAGTAATATTAATTGCAACAACACAAAAAAAAGAATACTCAAGGGCCTGAGACATATTTAAAATCATAGGCAAGTAACAACTTCAGTACAAAATCTGACACGCTTGGCCGCCATACAAATGAATGAACTTGTTTCTTCTATCCAAATCTAATTCTGTGGACGTGACGTATATTGCAATATCGCCACTACGATGTTGGTAACAAGATTGAAAAAATGACAGTGTAATGTGACGTCAGTGGCTGAGGATTTTAATAATCATGTGGTTTTATTACATAAGGTAATTGTTTTAAAACATGGTATTTTTTCTTACAAAAGTTTTTATTAGAAGCACATAAAGCAATGGCGACCAATATCTTCTAGCATAAAAAATATCGGGATTTAGCAATACCATGATACTGGGATATCTAAGTATAGCATCGTCCATCAATCAGCCACAGATCCGGCCGCTTTTATCTTTCAATAACAAATTATTACATATTATTTTTGACATCTTAATATATTCAGCATTTTATTCTATTTGAATTTTAGCTAATTGAAATTAAGTATTTAAATGTTATTTATTATTTTTATTTTTTAAGTTATTGTATTGTAAATTATAAATTGTATTGTAATTGTAATTTAAATATCAACTCAAATTAGCATGGTACAACATAATAATATATTGTACCACAATAATACACCATAAACCTGGTAGACCTCGGACAGTGACCATAATGAACCTGTAACATCTTTTATATTTTACCTGCACTGAAAAAAATGCTAAGTTGGATTTATCAGATCTTTCGTAATTCTAACCGGAAATTAAGGTTGATTGGGTCCTATCACAAATATTTTTTTGATTTTACCAAACTTTTTATGTTGGCATTTTACTAAATTAATTTGGTTGATTACACCAGTTTTTTGTTGATTTCACCAGTTGTTTGGTATAATGTACTATCGGGTTCAAAATAGCGTGGACACCTCTAGGGCGACTTTCCTATGCGCTCGCTTGAGCTTTGTTAGCATAGGTTGTCTTATCCACACTAGATGGCGCTGCTGGCGAAGCGCAATGAACTATTTAGAAGGTCTACCGCGAACTTGGAGAATCGTAAATGTCGAGCATCTATCTCTGTCACTCTAATAAAGGCGTCTTCAACTTGACAGAGACAGATACTTGAAATTAACGATATTTATAGTTCGCTGTAGGCTCTCTGATTATTAAAATATTTTAAATAATGAATATTATCTACCTAATAATATTATTTAGTATACCTTTGTGATAAATAAATAAAACCACAGTTATAAATAATTATGTTTATTCTTAAATCATTAGAAAGAAGATGAGCGCTTTCGAAATGTCTGTTTACTAAAAAACACCGTTCAAAAATAGTTCATTACAAATATGTAATAATATTTTATAATTATTTACATATTGGTCCGATTATTCTATAATTAATATAAATAAGGCAACATTCAACAGGTTCAATCACTTTGAATAAACATTAAGACACGTCAAAATTATTTACCTTATTTTAATCTTAAATAGACCCAAGTATCAGTAGTTTCAACCAGTCAAATAACTTTCGGAATCGACGTAATCACCTGATATCTATGTATTATGTAAACAGTTTTGAATTGATATTTCATTCATAGTCGTAGGTGAATAAAAATCGATCACTCGGTCAGGCGGTATTTAGCCTAGTGTAGTGCTACCCACCCATTTCAACCAGAGACCCAATATTATTATTATTAAACGATGGGCTATCCAGTATTTCTTCGCCTAGGGAAGGGAACACAGTAAAAGTTACAGACATATTTTAGTACAGTTGATCACTAGCTGTTCAGACTGCCGACGAGTAAATTTTCTAAGAGTATTCACTCGCCCGCGAAGAATAAACTCGCCGATAGCTACCTACTCACTGCTCGCAAGTAGCTATCGGCATGTCGCTACTGCTGATTTGTGATTGTCAAATTGGTAAAGGCCTATTGTTCCGCTTGAGGATAACAACGATTTTCTAGTTGAATTCATACGCAAGAATGCTCTGAAGAGCGAACCTAGAAAGGTTCGCTTTACATTTATTATATCGAGAGCTGAGTGGCCAAACCCGATAAGTCGAGATATTTTTTCATTGAAAAAACAAACCTCACGTAAGTGACATTTAGTTCGTATTTCAAAAACCGGTTTTCTCGAGTTATCGGCTTTGACCCCGCCACCTTCGATACCCCGTAAAACCTCTCGTTTCACATGACACGAGTTGTAACAACTGAGATTTTTTCCCACCTGTTACCACTTTAATATTTGGTGGTATGATACCACTGGTATCTACTGGGAAAAAGAAATCCCACGATTTTTAATTCCCAGTTGTTACCACTTGTGGGAATAAATAATAATAATAAATATCTTGGGACATCTAACCCAAATCTACCTAGTCCCACGGTAAGCTCAATTAAGGCTTGTGATGTGGGTACCAAGCGACGATATATATATATATATATATATAATAGATAGAAAGATATAGATACTTAAATACATAGACAGCCATGACCAAGGAACAAAATATTTGTGATAAATAAATGCACAAATAATGCCCTCGCCGGGATTCGAACCCGGAACCTCCAGCTTCGTAGGCAAGGTTACTATCAACTAGGCTACGGAGGCTGACGCCCCCGAAACTATGGTCTAATACCGTAAAATCACCTAACTATGGTCCAATACTGCAACTATATAATAGTCCACAATTTCAATTCTTAATAAACGTCAGTCCCAATCTTCTTGTTGGGAGCATTTGGAGTTTAGTTAGGTAGTTTTACGGTACTTATTGTGATTATTCAGGAATTGTTAACGGATAAAAACACAAAAAAATAGGACACTTCATTTTTTTCTATATTTTTTATTAATTAATTACAAATTACAACCAATCTTAATCTTAATAAATAATTTATGTCTTGTTAGCAAAAAACGCTGTTTAATCAATTTGCAGTTGCACTTATGAATGATAATACGTATTAAAAAAAATACAAAAGCTGTATCTGATTTTAACCCTATATATTTTATTACTTTATCTACAAGGCGTATTTATTTCAAACCAAAACATAATAATAAATCTTATGACTGCACAATGGAAGCTAAAACATATTTTTTTATTATATTTGCCAATTTCTAAGAATGAACTTTTCACAGTTATAGATTAATCCTTATTAATATGAGGGTAAGACTCACCATTTTTCCGATAGCCTTAACGTCATATATATATAAGGCTCATTTCTAAACTATCAAATGTTCATTTTTAGAAATCGGCAACTTTAAATAACTATTATACTACAAGATATGTAAGGTTCTGAAATTAAATTACCTTCAAGCTATTGAGCGATTTCATGTTTACATTTAATTTTTCAACGAGTTATGTGCTAAGACATACCATCTTTTGAAATAATTCACTAAAAGTTACCATCAATAGAAATTGATAACATTATAAACAAACTATCTAAAGAAAAATCCATAATCAAGTACTATTTTATTATTTTAGGATAATGTAATGGCATGAGTTGGTTAAATAAATAACACATTAAATGAGCAGTGTTTATAACGTTGATTCGAAATTAAACACATTTTGAATACGAGATGTGCTTTAATTTAACTAATTTACACCGTAAAAAAAGTGTAAGATTTATAATTAGGCAATATTGTTTACTTTTTATTGAGGTTTAAGCTTAAGTATCATTTCCGAAAACGGAAAAAGATTGAAACTTCGCCTCAATAAAACTACTTAAAGGTATTGGCAACCGTAATACCTATTTAGCAACTGAAATAAACAATAATTACGATTTGTTTTATGAGACTATTACTATTAATTAAAATATAAAAATCAATTAGTAGATTTTATAGATTGTCATCCATCCACCATCACTATTTTTGGGAATCAAAAGTTTTGACTTAACTTACCAATCCTAGAATTCGACGTTCCGTTGTGCTTACATAAATCCCAGCTGGAAAGTGTTATAAATATTAATATTTATTACTATTAATAAAAAATACAAACTACTAAACTTCCTTCACTGTTACATGTCATTGTAATCGAGAAATTTAAAGTAAGGGAGTCAATAAGTGTCTTATTTAGGTAGTAGTTTTTTTAAACACCACTGTTTCGTAGCCTAAGAAAATTATTATCTTATTGATAAAATATTTTTAAACAATGTTAAAAATATACTTACTCGACTTTAACAAGTCCAGTAAGTGTATTTTTTATATTATTTAATATCGGGTGTAGCCCCCCTCGTTATCAATAACTGCCTGTAATCGGGAACGCATTGATGTTATTAAATTTGAACATAAATCTGAACCACGAATACTTTCCCATATTTTTAAGCAATGTGCTTCCAACGCTTTGGACAATAACACCCCATACATTTTCAATCGGATTTAAATCCGGTGATCTAGCAGGCCAGGAAATAACTTTAATATTATTTTTGTGTTTTCCAAACCATTCTTTGACATTACGCGAACGGTGTATAGGACAATTATCTTGCACAAACGACACCAACGGCAATTCTGCTTCTGGATACACATTTCGAACTGTAGGTAACATGGTCTCCTCCAACACTTCTACATAATGTTCACTATTTGCACGGCTAGGTATTCTGACAAGTTCTCCCGGACCAGCTGCACTCATCCAACCCCACATGTTCACTGTGATACGCCCCGATTCCATGTTGGGCACGACATTATCGTTGTCGTATCGCGTATTATTTCGACGCCACAAGCTCAGGCGTCCGTGTTGACTGGATTTAAAAGTCTTCTCGTCAGTGAAGACGACACTAGTCCAGTCGTCAAGAAGATGGTCCCGAGCAAACTGTAACCTTGCCGTTTTGTGAGCATCCGTCAGCAAAGGTTTGATGGCATGTCTGCGGTGATGGATGCCTTCCTCATGAAGCACACGACGAACCGTAAGCGGACTTGTGCCAAACAAACCGGCGTAGTGTCTTGTGGGCCTAAATCCGTCTTCCTCATATTCCCGCACCATCAACTGACGTTGCTGTGTGTCAATGAGGCGTGGTCTTCCAGTTTTATGCCGGTGGGACAAAGACCCTTCTCCTTGGTATCGATCTACCCATAAAGAAACAGTTTTCCTCTGAAACAATTGTAAAAAATATAATATAATTATTATTAAATTACAATGCAAACATTTTAATACCGAAAAGAAGTAAATTAAACTACTTACGTTGACACCTGTTTCTCTAGCAATCTCTGATTTATTTTTGCCTTCCTTATGCAAGGCAATTATTTGCGATCTGGTTATCATATCAATATTGCACGAAGAACTCATTCTTATAATCAGCTAGTAACGGTAATACACTTTCAATCGTATACGGTAGCAGACAAAGGAACATGCGATGAATCTTTGATTAAGAAAAAAATCAGCACTAGTATGGTATTTAGAAAACTTAAACTTACCCTCTTACGTTTTTATAGTATACATTTTGATCAATATATTAAAACGTTGATATGCCATTCTAACGTTAGTCTTATGGTAATAAAACTGTAATTCCCTTAGCATATTTTACGGATAATATACCAAGGTTTCAACTGACGTTATATTTCGGCGGCTTTACTAATAACACTTTGGTTCAGTGGTTTGCGCATACGGCTTCTAAACTAGAGTGCCCAGGTTCGTATCCCACGAATATTAAACTAATTTGTGTTTTTTTAAATCTTGGCCAAAAAGGGCTTTCCGGTTACGCTACGCTCCGGTGGGTGAATTCAAAATACACAGGATGTTTGAACAGATTTAATAATGTCTCAATAATGACAATAAAAAAAAAACAAAAAGTATCCTAAAATAAAGATAAGTCGGTAAGTAGAAAAGAATAAGTCTCGTCAGAATACTCGAGGAGAGTTATAAATAAAGTTTAAATCTGTGTGCACAATTTTTTTTAGTTTTTTGACTATCAACGCCATCTAGGGACAGCTAACATTACTACTAAGATTACCTTTACATCTGGAATAGCCTTGTTACATCAATCCCACAAAGGTGGCGCTCAATTTAGCTTCAAACGATAGTTTTGTTCGATTGCCCAGGCTCTTTTGAACGCTATAGTACAATGTTCTTTGTTGATTTAACCAGAACTCTGGTATCGACTTCAACCTTTTTAGTTTTGTAAATTTGATAGCAAGGATTTGTTAGATATATCAAAGTTTCCTCGTAATATAGCCAACCTAAGTCACTTTGGTAAATATTTTTTTCAGTGTGTGGTATGACAATAAATTATTTCATTTCAATAGCATCACAGTCCGCGGGTAGTGCGCGAACGCAACCAACGACCGCAATGCCATTGCCATCCCAACAAGCGCATGAACTTACTAATAACACCTCTCACACTTCTGATCTGCCAGTTACCTACCATACTTTACGATTATCATCACAGACACTTACAATCATTGTAAAGTCTATCGTCTAAGCGCGCATATAGCGGAGGCGCATAGTGCTGCACCGAATGCGACCACGGGCCAGACCCAACCGCAGTGCCAGCCTAACACACTGTGTTTACGATACACACTAAACACACTTACAATACAATCATTGTAAAGTCTATCGTCTAAGCGCGCATATAGCGGAGGCGCATTAGTGCTGCACCGAATGCGACCACAGACCACACCCACCGCAGTGCCAGCCTAACACACTGTGATTACCATACACACTAAACACACTTACAATCATTGTAAAGTCTATCGTCTAAGCGCGCATATAGCGGAGGCGCATAGTGCTCCCGCTGAGTTTCTTGCCGGATTCTTCTCAGGCAGTGGTGTAGGGTTAGAACCGGAGGTAGTTTTTTTTTCTCTCATTCGCTATTTAGTTTAACGATTCAAAAGCGCTCGTTGCTGGGCCTAATTGAATAAAGAATATTTTGACTTTGACTTTGAATGCGACCACGGGCCACACCCAACCGCAGTGCCAGCCTAACACACTGTGTTTACCATACACACTAAACACACTTACAATCATTGTAAAGTCTATCGTCTAAGCGCGCATATAGCGGAGGCGCATAGTGCTGCACCGAATGCAACCACGGGCCACACCCAACCGCAGTGCCAGCCTAATACACTGTGTTTACCATACACACTTACAATCATTGTAAAGTCTATCGTCTAAGCGCGCATATAGCGGAGGCGCATAGTGCTGCACCGAATGCGACCACGGGCCACACCCAACCGCAGTGCCAGACTAACACACTGTGTTTACCATACACACTACACACTTACAATCATTGTAAAGTCTATCGTCTAAGCGCGCATATAGCGGTGGCGGCGGCGACAATATCGGCGCCCGCGGGTAGGGCTGCACCGAATGCGACCACGGGCCAGACCCATCCGCAGTGCCAGCCTAACACACTGTGTTTACCATACACACTAAACACACTTACAATCATTGTAAAGTCTGTCGTCTGAGCGCGCATATAGCGGTGGCGGCGGCAACAACATCGCGGGTAGTGCTGCACCGAATGCGACCACAGACTACACCCAACCGCAGTGCCAGCCTAACACACTGTGTTTACCATACACACTAAACACACTTACAATCATTGTAAAGTCTATCGTCTAAGCGCGCATATAGCGGTGGCGGCAACAATATCAGCGCCCGCGGGTAGTGATGCACCGAATGCGACCACAGACCACACCCAACCGCTGTGCCATCCTAACACACTGTGTTTACCATACACACTAAACACACTTACAATCATTATAAAGTCTATCGTCTAAGCGCGCATATAGCGGAGGCGGCGGCGACAATATCGGCGGCCGCGGGTAGCGCTGCACCGAATGCGACCACGGGCCAGACCCAACCGCAGTGCCAGCCGCCTAACACGCCATACGTGAGAGCGGCACACGCCGCGCCGTGACAACCGATAGCTGGCATCTTTCAGGATATTATTTGTTTTTTAACAGTAATCTACCAATAGTATATTACTATAGAGGCCGCGAGGAAAGGGGTTGTCGGCCAAAGACATAGACGGCCGAGCGAAGCGAAGCCGGATAGGTCTGAGGCGGGTAACCCCATATTCGCGGCCGATGTATGTATAGTGCTTTTCTCAAACATGCAATGAAATAAACAACAAAAACATCAGTTTTTTTTACATGGATAGTATTGCTTAGTGGCAGAATGTCATGATACGTGTGCCACAAATTTATGTGGAATGGAATTAAAAAAAGACCAATTTGTTGGCCTAGGCCTTCAAGATTTGTATTAAAATCCATTAACGACCTCTTGCCCTAGTCGCCCCTGAAAATTTATACTTCGCAGCCTATTATAAGGAACATAACAACAAAATTTCATGGCATATTTGAGGAAAGATGTAAATTCGCTTGGACTTGGACTTGGGTGGTCTGAGTTTGGTGGGGAATATTTCGTGACATATTTGGACGTAATTATGCAAAACGGAACCAATCCACACGAATCTGTCATTTTAAAGATTGATTTTGTTTCTTGTGATTTAAAGTGTTAATCTGGGGGAGGCCTATGTCCAGCAGTGGACGTCAATTGGCTGATGATGATGATGAAAGTGTTAATTAGAATGAAAAATTCATGTGGGTTGGTTCTCTTTTGCATAATTACGTCCATTTATAAATTATTAGTCTGTGTCACAATTTATGGGGAGTGAAAATGAAAAAAGACGAAAAGTTGCAATTAATTCCATTAGCGACTTCTTCTCCTAGCCTTACCTGACACGCCATACCTACTTTGCAGCCTATTTATTATTATAAGGAACACAACATCATGATTTCCATTGCATGTTTGAGAATATACTATTATTGGAATCATGTATGAATAGGTACCTGGTACGTGTGTGTCGTGTATGATTCGGGGATCAAATTATCTCTTTAGCAGGAGACTGAATGTTTCAATCGATCAATTTATACCGTAAATAAATGGTAATATACATGTATTAGTTAAAGGCGTCAGTATATCCGCTCTTGTAACATCAAGTTCGCCCTATTACAGTTATTATTTTAAAGTGAACAGGTTGAAAATGAAAATTATTATATTTTATAAATGAGAATTTTAAAATGATAACAGGGTTGGGTCTCCCTGGTAGGTAACAAATACCTGTGTCAGGAAGTCCCGCTCTTCCATAATAAACAGTTGTTTGTTCTAGGTGCATTATTTTACATGGGTAAGTTTTGAATATATGTATTGCTTACAAAAGTTGAACTATTATAACTATTCTGGAACAATTTGGTATTTAGGGAGCGTTTGTGTGTGTAGTAGTATAGATACAACAATCCAAAGAATTTTGAAATGAAAGGTAAAGTATTCGAAAAATTACGGACACTCATGTACAATGCACATTGCGCATTCAATGGACACAACATCAAGTAATTAGAATTAGTAATTATACACAATCAGCGTTAAACCTCATACCAACAATACACAATTATAAGACGCTTTTGACGTAAGAGATAGGTACAAGTGCAAAGGTGATTTCATAATGCAAATATTGACATAACAGGGAGTGGCATTGCAATAAAATTGATAGTAAATACGATTACTCTCCGCAGGCGTATACCTTTTTAATTTTTAAAAAGGTATGCGCCTGACATTTTGTTCATGAAACGTGGTTGGATTGAATCGTATCGACTTTTTAGTATAATAACCACGCGTTAAAATGATCTGCCAAATAAAATATTTGTAGTTTTTAATCATTAGTTAAATCTCAGTCCTTTCGATATAACTGTAGCCATATGTGTAGGATTGAAGTGTCACTGACCATTATTTGATAAAAGATTGATGATGGGCAGCAGCGTCATCATAGTGGACACATTACTGCGATCGCCAATCCGCTTGCCCAGCGTGGCGATTATGGGCATTTACCTACCTCCTAATGCGTCCATACGCATAGTTAATAGGAGAAGCCTACGTCCAGCAGTGGACTATGATAGGCTGATGATGATGATGATGATGATGATATGTCTAGGATGTTAGCAGGTAATTTTAACGCGTTTTATAACCAGAGATCGGATGGATTTGCGACATTCTTAGTGACTTGCGTCATTTTGATGACATTTAGTATGAGATGTCGCACGATCTCTGTTTATAACAAAATGCAGAGACAGTACAGACGCCAAAAAGACGGCAAAATGTAATCGACTAACGATTAACAATTAAGATTAACTTAAAAGTAATCGATTAATGATTAAATTTGAGGATTAATAAATCTTAATCGTTCTTGTTCGACTAATTTAATCACGATTAAATTAATCGACGATTAAATACGAGCGATTAAATCCATAATCGATTGTTTAATTAGATTTGTTTTTTTCGATTAATATCAGGATTTTTTGTGAGTCGTAAATTCAGGTTACCCTAATAGACTTATACCTGAAGCGATGTATAACAATACCTAAGACTTTCTGCGAGTATTTCATAATCGCGGTTACCTTTGGTAAATAATATGTCGAAGCATTCGTCAGTTTTTGACAAGTGGCGTCAAAGGATGTTGAACGATAATACATTATTTTATTTATGCACTGTGTTGAAAAATTCTTAATCGAGTAATTTAGTCGATTAAAATGACGATTTATTAATCGTTAATCCAATTCTGCGACGATTAAGTTAATCTCAATTAAATTAATCGCGATTAATTTGTGACGATTAATTCTTTAATCGATTAGTTAGTTGATTAAAAAAATAATCGATTAATGCCCATCTCTGACAGACGCCATCAGATATATTGGAGCGGCCACGATGCTAAAAAACATGCACTCAAGCGCCATGATAATCAGTGTGGAAAAATCGAATGCCACATGGATGGCAACTACCTTAAATATTGTAAATATACACGGTGGAATTTAATCGGTGAACAGGAACCCATTTTTCTAATTCAGTAATCGATGGCGGTCACGTTTATGTAGTACTTAAGTGGAACCAAGTTTTTTTTTTAGCATAACAAATTTTTATGTTGAAATTAAACTTTAATTAAAATTTATTGTCACCCTACTAATGGTTTAGTCTGAAAAGTTTAATACCTCTTTTCAAACTATCAGCCATGCATCGCTTTTATTTTACATAGGAATAGAGTCTATCGCAAAAATTAAAGCATGTGAGTGGTTATTGCTCATTTATGTTTTAAGTTTCTATGGCTGATAGTTTGAAAAGAGGTATTAAACTTTTCAGACTAAACCATTAGTAGGGTGACAATAAATTTTAATTTCAACATAAAAAAAAATTATGCTAAAAAAAAACTTGGTTCCACTTAAGTACCACATAAACGTGACCGCCATCGATTACTGAATTAGAAAAATGGGTTCCTGTTCACCGATTAAATTCCACCGTGTATATATATTATAGTTAGTTATCCACGCCGTAATCGGCGACGGCGACCCTACTTGCGAGCGTGAGCCCTAATGTGGCTTGCGAAGCCGAACTTACTCTTAAACACCCGATCACATGGAACACAGTAAAGTTCACCAGAGCTATGTGGGCTTGGGGCGAGATTTTCGAGCTTGACGTTTGGCGTCCAGTTCAGTAAGACGGGTCTCCTCAAAATGATTGACTCGCGTCTTGACAAGCGAACGCCATTCGGGACGCAGAGACGCATACTCCTCCCACCTGTGCGTAGCAATGCTACTGGCAGTTAAGTGGCGCTTAAGCACGTCTTTATAACGCAGATGCTGCCCACCTCGATTCCGCTTGCCATGAGATAACTCAGAATACAGAACGGCCTTCGGTAGTCTACAGTCATCCATACGCCAGACATGCCCACACCACCTTAATTGGCTCTTCATCAGCAGAGCCTCCATGCCAGTCAACTTACAACGACGTAGTATTTCCGTATTGGGGATACGGTCCTGCCACTTTATTTGCAGGATGGACCGTAAACAGCGCAAGTGAAATTTGTCTAGTAGGCGAATGTCATTCTTGTACAAGCACCAGGTTTCCGAAGCATACAGAAGTATAGGGAGAACCATGGCTTTGTACACCGCCAGTTTTGTATGCAGCTTTATATCGTGCGATCCCCAAACACGATGTGCCAATCGACCAAAGGTAGCAGCAGCTTTAGCTATCCTAGATGGGACCTCCGAAGTCAGTCTGTTGTCTTTCCTTATCTGGCTTCCAAGGTACTTAAAAGAAGACACTTCCGTAAGTGGCCTCCCTTGGATATTCAAGTTAGTGGAGTCTTCTTCGCAATTGCGAGCTGGTTGCTTGAGCACTTGAGTCTTAGTTATGCTAATCACCATTCCAAATTTAAGGCACGACTGTTGCAAAGCATCCATGTAGGACTGGAGCCTTTCCATGCTATCGGCCATTAGGCACACGTCGTCGGCATAGAGAATCTCGAGCACTGAGAGCTTTTTCACTTTCGTTCTTGATTTAAAGCGCGATAAGTCAAATACACTTTTGTCAGTCCGGACATTTAGTTCTATTTGTCCGCAGCATTCTTGACGCGCATCTTCAAGAATGGCAGAGAAATACAGAGCAAAGAGAGCTGGAGCCATTACGCAGCCTTGCTTTACGCCGCTGGTAACTGGAAACTCCACTGAGAATTGTAAATAGCACATTTTGTGTAAGGGATACTTTCCTTTATTATTATCTGCATTTAAGAACTTATGAAAAATCGCTTACCTCAGTCGGGACTCGAAATGGTCAAATGTGACAAAAATTAGGTACGTGCCGTATTTTATGATGCAGATTGAAAATGATACTGATAAGGTAATTTTTTTCTCTAAAAATAACAAATACAATTATAATAACGGAAAGCCACGAAAATTAACAATTACCGTTTAAATTTAATTTCACCCGTCACGTGAAATGCACCGCAATTAAGAAGCCATTTATTTTACATAAATTCTTAAATGCTGAATTTATTGTTTTCAAAAATAATGGAAAGTCTCCCTTATACAAAATGTTGTATTTACAATATTTAAGGTAGTTGTCATCCATGTGGCATTCGATTTATCCACCCTATATATATGTTATGTTTGTGAGCGCTCTGCCCTCCAAAGTATCTGATAGCAACTGGTCAACAAACACCGAAACTTTAGAAAGGATACAGATCAAGGAGACAGTGGGTGAGAACATAGTTAGGCCGAGAATGAAGGTAGTCAGTTCAATTAGAACGAGCACTATGGACGTGGCGTAAGCTGCCACCAACCTGCAACATGCAAAATGGCGAAATGTCCACACCATATGATAAACCAGCTTAGCACATGATTGGTGCGACAGTATGTCGCCGCGAGATAGATCTCCCGTCCTTCACTAGCTATATTAACAAAAGAGGGACGGATAGACTATCTCGCGGCGAGATACTGTCGCGCCAATCATGTGCTAAGTATACTGACGTCGGCAAGCCGCGGGATAAAACAAAAGTACGTTTAAACCAGGGATGGGATACCGGTTTTTTCTCCATACAAAAGAACGATTCGAATTACGTTCTCATTCGTTCTTCGATATATAAATTATTTGTAAATGGAGTAATTTAAACATACGTTGTTGGTAATTTCATAACATGTTGAGTACGAAACATTTTATTGAGATTTTAAAAAGAGTATCAAAAAATTTAAAATATTGTGCTATTTCGGGGTTTTTGAAAAAAATCGGTTCCGATCCCTGGTTTAAACTACATAACGTCTTACATCAATATAATACGCGTTGTAGCGTCGGAAAAGCTATAGTAGATGGCACACCGGTTGCATGTCACGCGCATGTGTACACCACGCAACCGGTGTGCTATCTAATATGACATTTACATACGCGACAACGCGCACTTGACGCACACGCGCATGCGCACGTTCTGTAGACGTATCCGGCTTGGCCTTGATTGGCAGAAATAGTTTGCACGACTATTTAAAAACATAATGAGCCGTAAGAGGTCCCAGGTTGCTTAGCAAAGTTACCAATCGCTAACGCTTATACTTTGTTTGGTATGGTGTTTAAAAAGAGGTCAACAATCTTGCAGTATCTTTTTATTGAAAAATGCATACTTATAAAAATCCAAACTAGGTACTTAGTGAATCAAAAACAATATAAATCACAGAGTATAGTAACGTATCGTACTCTCTGTCACTCTTTCATATTATTGCGACAAAGACAGGTAGCGCTTTTCGTTTACGATTGACGATTAAGCGTTAGCTGCAACTTGTCTATGCACCCTGTTCTGTAAAAGGAGAACAGCATCAACATCAACATCAACATCATCAACATCATCAGCCTATGTTAGTCCACTGCTGGACGTAGGCTTCTCCTATTAACTATGCGTATAGACGCATTAGGAGGTAAATGCCCATAATCGCCACGCTGGGTAAGCGGATTGGCGATCGCAGTAATGTGTCCACTATGATGACGCTGCTGCCATCATCAATCTTGTACAATGGTCAGTGACACTTAAATCCCTTAGTCGACTCTTACGACACCCGCAGGAGGAGTTGGGGTGGTGACAAATGTATTCTTACTTCCGTCACCACACGGCCAAACAGCATACATACGGAGAGTGGGTTTATGGCTCTTGTTTTTATCGCGAAAGAACACAGTGATAGTAGAAAGTGGGACTTTCATACAGGGTGATAATTCAGGGTCATAGGTTAATAGTTGATTAATAACTTGTTATGAAAATGATAAAGGCGGTTATTTTATAATAAAGCTGATGACATTTATGGTTATAGCATGACCTCGGCATTATCAACACTAAATCTAGTAGGTAGTCAGCATCAGATATAGGTATCTGCACGGTAAACATCTAAACACGCACTTTGGCGTTATAGTTGCCGATTTCTAAGAATGAACTTTTAACTTTTTTGGACCGGCAATCCAGAGGAAGCTGGATCGAATCCCGTAACAACCAGTCTTTCGCAGTTGATTTTTTCTATGGTAAGCAACTAAACACATCTGTTACGACATCGTGGGATTATCCGCATTGTAAAAAAGTAACACCAACATCAATTTGTTTAACTACAAAACAAATTGATGTTTTCTAATCGTGAATTGATTACAGCGCCCTCTATAGCAAATTCAACGCAACGGAGAGTTGTCGGGTTTGCGGACGATTGTGGTAGACACACGTCTTTGAGTGGCTTAAGGTTGTAGTACCTTCGAAACATTCGCTAGTGATTAGCTTCACAATACCGTTGAATAAATTCGCTGTGATACGCGGAAGGTCGTCTGGTGTAATTGGAAGCACGTTGGACCGGCAATCCAGAGGAAACGGGTTTGAATCCCGTGACAACCAGAGTCTTTCGCAGTAGATTTTTTTTATGGCAAGCACATCTGTTAAGACATTGTGGGAACGTTTAACAGTTTAGAAATGAGCCTTATAATTTATTACGTTAAAGACTATCGAAAAAATGGCGAGCCTTACCCTCATATTAATAAGGACCAATCTACAAGTGT
>JALPQI010023157.1:0-13334 GCA_025490895.1 Thaumatotibia leucotreta
GTTATGTTATTATATCTTCGAATGAAACGACTCATATAATAATGATCGAACTTCGCTTGAGAAGTTCGTTTGATCATCTATTGTCGTGATTTTTGTGACAATTGTAATTTTGCTTCGCATAAAAGTAGCTATTTACTGCTGATTTATTAAAGTTCCTGCACTAATTTTTATGCTGGTGGCAAACAAACGCACGGCCCTTCCGATGGTAAGCGGTAACTGTAGCCTATAGACGCTCCCTATTGGAGAAACCGTAGATTTACAATTGTAGGACTTGTCAATGTTGTGAAATTGGGGCCTGGTTTGCTCTATTCCCTCTATTTTTATAACTAAGGGGTATAAAAAAAGGAGGAGACGCATAATAAGAATCAACTCTTTCTATGATTTTTGGTTTGATCAAAGTATCTATCTCTTAAATAGTATGTTTCTGTTTGATATAAGTTCATTTAACTGTGTTTTTTGCAGCTACCCATTGTACCTACGCGAGTACGACTCACTCGGCCGGTTTTTTTATATTCTTGTCAGTTAATTTGCTTGGAATAGTTACTGTGGTCCGATACGATACATGCCTGAAAGGAGTCAGTCAAAACTAAAATCCTGTATTATTATCAATTGCAGGCAACTTCACGAACTTGAGCAGCAATGGTACAATACTGCTGCGGCCGGTGAAAGCGCGACCCGGCGGCAAGAAGAAGAATGTCTTGAGGAACGCTTGTCGAATACTCTAAATCAGCCGTCCATTATGGCAGAGTACCTACACACTAAAACAAAGTTATGTAAACCGACAATGATAACGCGTCGAGTGAGGAAAATTTAAAGGCTCAGCCTATTAGTGTGATCTCGGGTTCAGCAACTACGGGGTTAACTGGTTAAGTCCATACATTTTTAACACAACTATTTAACCCCGCGTTTGATTACCTCGAGATTCTTCTTAGGGCTCTACTTAGGGCGGCCTGTCGACGGCTATTTGGCCGATCGAAGAAAGCGAAGCTACATCAACATCATTCATCAATTTATGAATGTGTCAATACTTTCAATCGTCTCGCCGGCCCGCAAGTGTTACATAACACTAGTTTTTTATAATTAGCAAACCGTAAAAGCCGTGCATTAAGAAAAAAAAGTTACACATTTGTTGCTCTTATGGCATTGACATAAAAGCTTTGATGAGATTTTTTCGACCGGCTTAGGGTGCGGGTCCACTGGCGCGGAGCTGTGGGACCTCGGCCAATGAGACCGCATCAGTGTTTCGAATTTTGAATTTGAAGAATGTAATTGGTCAATTTTGCACAGCTCCACTCGGCTGCCGCACCCTTATCCTCCTGCCGCCCAGAGGCCTATTAAAAATGAATTTAAAATTCAATTTATTATCTGGGCAGCAGGATATTATGACTGATGGCGTAGCGTAAAACCTGATACGACATTGATATGGAAATGCACTGAGAGAAGTGGATCTCCTAATGACCAGGAAAAGCGTTGCTATTAAAACACGTCGACATTGTATCAAGATAAACTTGACAACGATATAGAGAAGTACCAACTGTATATCGTTATACAGACGTATACTACCGTTGTAGGAGCATTCCACGAGAATGTCGCTTACGTGACGCTTATACTATCTATGGCAGCTACGTTAAATAAATGCTCAAAGTTAGAAAAAACTGTGTGAACCTGAACGTGTAAGTCAAGTCCCGAAATATTACCACACTAGAACTCGGGTTGCTATCATTTTTAGAAGTACTAAAAGAAATGTAGATTAGGTTAGGGTATGCGATTATTCCGTCGCACAAATCAAGTCATTACCATACCTGGGACAACTCGGGGCATTTATACGAAAGTGATGTAGCAAAATATTTTATCGACTAAAAATATATCGATGTTACTGTGAATGATAATATCAAAATCTTATTCGGCATGAATAAATATTAGGTACTTACTCTTCAAAGTCTTCAATTAAAATAAAAAATAAATTTAAACGGGTAGTTACGCGTTTATTTTAAAATAGTTGCCAAAATATACAATTAATATTACAATATCAATATTTAAATTGTCATTTTGATTAAAATGACATTTGCATACAAGAGGCCCGATATTAGATATGACATCGAACCTCTGTACTGTAATCGAGAATGTTCATTAAGCACATCTTTTATTATAATTATATCGACATCTTTTTAATCGATATCAAATCCCTGTAACTTGCCCCCAGTTATCCTAGGTATGGTCATTACCATTCCCAAATTATTGACGAACTACGTATCATTTTCGGTTATCTTGTAGCAGACGCATGTTTGTCTGCTATTCTGGCATAATAGTCGCGTTTGCTTTTATAAAACGAAAAATAAAGTGGTGATGGTAATGAACAATAAAAACGCGTAAAAAAATCGCATAGAAACACCGGTTATCAAACACCCAATCATGATACAATAAACTTGAGTGCCTTAAATTAAATTATCAACAGGACTAGACATCTGGACCAAGTTTTATAGAGCTATAATATCGTAGCTATAAATACATTTTAAAACGAGATATTTACCATGTAAACTGGATGATGTTTCCGATTTTTGTCCTTGTTGCAAATACCATCTACATAGAGTAAATCATCAAATTTACAAGGTAAATGCACTTTTGCTCATATTTATGTACTAATAATATAAACCATCTCAGCTAAGATCTTATGTACAGGTATCAATAAGATTGACTCGCGCTTGACCAATGGCCTAGCCACGTATATAGCTTTATAAACTTAGGTCCAGTTAAAATTGTTAACAAACATATCTAAATATAGATTAGAGTAGGCTAGTTGTATCAAAGTGTATTGATTGTAATAATTATTGCCTAAGACAATAGACATTGGGCTTTAAATTTGAAGGCGCTAAAGGCAAATAAATTTTCTTTTCACAGGTATTCATCAATATACATATACCTGTGTTAATATTTGGTCCTGTCTTACAAACAAATATCTTGATATTTGAATCAACTTTTTCTTGACTGTTATTGCCATAGTTACGGTCTTCTAAGTCACGCTGGTTTTATGCAAGATTAAGATTATGCTACTTAAATTATGCAAACATTTCTAGTGTTAATCAACCCTTTCTATAAAGGACCACCTACATACATGGACAATATGCATGTTTTCATATTTTAAGTAGTATAATTTTGCGTAAAACTAGCGTGACTCAGGAAACCGTAATCAAGGCAATAAAAAATTCTATTGAAATCAATACTCTTTGGTTGTACGCTTGTACATATGTGTTGTAGGTAGTGTAAAAATGTTTTGCGATGTGCAATGAATACCTAATGTTAGTTTAGATACCAACAAAATGTTTATACTAAGTTACAGATGTATTACTGAATCTGGGAAAATTTGACAACATACAACATCTATAAGTCTTGTCATTTGATCGTAACCCAAAAAACAGAAGTTGGGTCTACATAAATACTCAAAAACTCGGTTACTGATTTCACATTCAAGTCTCGTATCTCGCTTCAGTAACACATCTGTAAAAATACTAGTTTACTCTTGAAACTTAGTCACTATTGTTCATATTAATAGACCCATGACATTGAATCATGTAAATAAATATCATATTGTAATGAAATTTGTGGAAATAAATTATTTTTTATAACTGCTACCACTAGTGTTATTTTAACAAAATATCAACGGGGAGCCTAGCCAAGACCAAACGCTAACGCTCAAAAGTCAAATGTCAATGAAAGGCAAGTACCTGTCTTTGTCGCACGGAAAAAGTGACGCGAGATAGAAAACTAAGTACGATACGCTACTGAGCCTTAGCGATTGGCAACTTGGCTACGCTCTCTGGAATTAGTTCGTAGTAACGGTTGTGGATATCTGAAATGAAACAAATTTGCATAATGTTACATATTTTATTAGACATTAGAATATAAATAAAGAGGTACTTTGGAGTCTCTTACAGTAGACATTGCTTGCAGCAAGCATCAGGCCACTCCGCGCCTGGAGGCCCAAGAGACCACGCACTTTCACCCTCATGAACAGATAGAAGTCGCGGTGGCAATAACGTCAATTACCTAGGGACTTCGTTTCGACATTAAATTCGTCGATAAGTGAATACTCATTGCGAAATGACATTTGATATTTAGCTGATACGTAAAAAAACTAAAATATGCTGCTACCCAGCAACGTTACCTACATATTTTTTAGGAATTATAAAACAAAAATCTACTTTATCAACTATGTTCATGCCGCTGATCCTCGATTGCATAACAACTAAGCCTAATTTAGATAAATCTAAGGCATACCACTACTTCTGTCATAAAAAAAATATCGATAAGATAATATCGAGTGGAAATCCCTAGCTAAATTTTGTTCGTGCCGCCGTGACGTCTATGTCTGGTCATTTATGATTAAATGTATCTAATACAAGTTGGGAATCATTCTCTATGACAATTTTGGTCTCTCAGGCACCTAAGCTTAACACTAAGTACTTAATATTTGTCTCTATAACTTTAGTATTATCAATTTCGTTAACATCAAATGCCATTTTTTCCATTAAGATTTTTTAAATATCACTCGATACACATTTTTAACAAACCAAACGCAAAAGAAAAATCTATTACTCGAACCTGGCAATTTCAACACAAAAATAAGTAACATTTGTTCAATTATAACGCTACGTAAGTATATATTTTACATATAAAATTATAAAAACTTTATGATAATGAATGCTTCTCGGAAGTCACTTTTCTATCTCTCTTATACAAGAAAGAGACTTCGGCTTGTATTATTAGTTGTAATATGTTATGCAATAGGCCCCTGGTCTATTCAGTCGCACAATCTTCCTACACAGTCGAGGCAGACATCGTTTAACCTTTTCGCCATCATGTCAAAAAATAAATAGCGTGCCACTCAAGCCAAGCAACCAATGGCACGGAATCAATTGTCAACTTTAAATAGTCAGGGTCGATTACAAAAATTTGTACATAGTTCAGGGTCTTTAATGATAACAAAATTTTACTAAATATTTTTTTCTGCCCTCCGGCCTGTAAACAGCACATTACCCACCGCTGCGTTAAACTAAGTTGCCGCCTGCCGGCTCCGTTGAGCAGAAAAATAGTATACACACCTCGGCCGTTAAATGGGAAAGCCTGGATCAGATGTCTGTCACGTGTCAATTACACGTCATCCGACACATTTCCCACTTAAACCGCCTTGGCATGTAATCTACTATTGTGTTAAGTACAAAGTTAAACGTTTAGCAGTGAAAAGTTCTATGAGCGTTGTTCACCACACCGAATTTTTTAAACGAGCCTCTTTTTTCTACTGCCAAATGTTGTTGGACAGAGAATACAATATAGTTTGTACAACTAACTTTCTTACCACAATCTACGCGATCGTGATTTTTGTTTCGATTAAGACCTTAACTATGTACAATTTTTTTGCAATAACCCGTCTTATGAACGTGAATCTTGTTTCACTTGAAGTCATAAAAGTTTAATGTTCTGATTTCATATCAAGTCATTGGCGGCGAAAGAGCTAATGATAATCAAAGACGGATAGGATATTTGCATCCATTGTTAGTTACACAGAGTTATTGACATAATAGAAGTCTCTATGAATCGTACTCAGTACTTTTATCGAATCCAATTATTATGACTTACACTTAGACTGCCTCGACTGTCTGTACACCTCGACATGTCGCGTCTCCACAGCTCACCAAACAAAAATTACCTTCACATAAAAATACACATCTTTTTCTAACATTCATCCACTATTACTTCAAAAGAAGCATAAACTGTGAGCAGAACTTGCAATAACCATAAATCTTTCTAATAATTATTTTTATGTGTGGGCAGTAAACAGCTTCGCCTCTGTATGTATGGGCATGTCGCTCATATTAAAAATATGTATTCATTTCAAACCTTACATGTAAGTAACAAGGTTCAAAATACATATGCAAAACCAATATTCAAAATACTTATAGGCCTCCCATTAAAGACGGCGGCCTTCTGTAGAATCAGGTTTAAATCCTAGAAACAGAGTTTATTAAATGAATCGAGATTATCGAAAATTTCTCACAAATGTGTTAATCTAATCATAACGTAATGGAATGAGAAACACAGATGTCTTCAATTTCCGATTTACAATGTCTGTGGTATGCCTCTTGAGCACCTAACGAGCACAAAACGGTTAACTGTTCAATTGAATGAATAATAAAGAAAGCACATGAAAATCAATGAATATTTTTGTAAAAGTAACTACAAAAGCTGGCTATTATTTGAGATTTTAAAAATATCTTTAAACATGAAAGTTTCGACTATAGAATCGCCGAAAGAATTGAAAATAAAACTATTTCTATTAACACAAAAAATACAAATGTACAGATAAGTATAAAATTGAAGAGATATCACAAACTTCAAACTAATCTTACCTTTAATAATTAAGTTGAACTAACTGCTTGATCAGCAACCAAGAACCACCGATAGAACAACGCGACTATAGTCGCCTCGGCCTCAACCATTAGGTATTAACAAGCTTTTAAAGCAGAACAAAGCATAAGCCGGGTCCACACTGATACGTCTTGCGATGGTAATGCCGCGCGAGGCACCTCGTCAGTGGGGAATTGCCTCGCCCGACGCATGCGAATGCGCGTGCTATTGCCTCGGCCGAGGAGCTATGTCACTGACCGAACAGCCTCGCGCAGCAATTTTATCGCGAGGCGACTTATTCAGTGGGTAACTATGAACCCAGCTATAAAATAACAACGCATGGAATCCGCAGTCAGAATCGCACATAATAATATGAAATAAAGGTGATAAATATATAATGTGAAAAAAAGGAATCGCTACGGCCGCTTGAGGTAGTTCTATCGCAGAATAAGCAATAGTACAATGTTTAGAAAGTTCTTTGGAGTACAATCTCTCATAGACATGCGTTAATATTGCCATCTTTTTTTTCGAAATTAACCTTTAGTATGCGGTAGCATCAAGCAGATAAATCGAAATTTGTTAAAAGTCACATTTTAATGGAGCGGATCTGCTACTAAGAATACGAAAGGTTAAGAGTTCGGCGAGTTCTATTTATTTGGCCGGGTATATGGGCCGCAATGTGTTTGTAGCGACGCAAAAAATCACGGAGTTAGCCGCCCTAGCCCTGCTAAAGCACAAATTGTCTCGGAGGGAAAATGCTAATAGCACGAGATTGCGGCTGCAATGGAAATCCCGTACAGATGTAGTGCAATATCCTATTCCTTCGGCGTCCGAATTTGTCTTTCTGTATCTATTAGCTTCAGTGCAATGAATACTGATGTTTGTTGTGACAGCAATATTCAACGTTTTCGTGAAAACCCAAAGGAAAAAGATTTTGCACTTACATATGTAAATAAGCACCTCGGTACATAAAATGCGATAGAGATCGAAATCGTCAGTGAGGCACGACTTGTGGAAAGGCATGAACACCTAAACACCCAGGTATCTGACAATTTATGAACCTTATACTCATTGCAATAAAGTTCATAAATGGTGAGTCAACTGAGAAAGCGTTTGTAGTGTTATAAACAATCGAACTTTATCAACACTATACCGTAACAATAATAAATACTACTAGACTATAACAAGACACTGCTAAAAGCTATGTGGTGCTAATGTAAGAAAACATTTTCGTGTAACAAAGCCCTTATGATAGTGACAAAAGGATCAATACTTCAAGCTGGATTGTGATGAAGGTTTATTCAATATTTCTGTATTTAAGTAAAATTTACGGTTTCAGATTCTCAAGAGCATTATTTTCTTAGTTAAGGTCAAAATACAGCAATTACAGGTCTGTGGCCGGATCATGTGAAAAAGGATATTCTCAGGCCATTTTAGAAAACGGTTTACCTACGCAACTGTACCTGATACGAAATTACGAACTTAGCCTCCTAAGCCCTCGTTGACAAAATTTATTTTGAACTTTTATTAATGAAGAGAAAGTTCTAAATTCAAAAATTAAGCGAATGTCACTGGGTCTTAGGAGGTTATAACCCTTTTCACAAGCCTTTATACAGTTTATACCCTTTTTCAGTAGGGCTACAGAGGTAATCTTTTTACACGAGTTTTAATTCTCTTGGAATTTACACTACTATTAATCTCTTATAATTTTAAATGTCGTAATTATCTATTGAACCTAACGTTGGTAATAAAACAATCTTGTTTTAAAACCAGTCTCAAAGTGATTAGTTACTCTGGAGATGACAGCATTAAACCCATTTGGGCAACTTACAACTCTTATAACTTCCAAAATATTGCATTTACAATAGGTACATAAACCCTGAATACAGCCATTGACTCTTTTAAACCAGTAGCCGTCATGAGATTGCAAGCAACGGATACGTAAATAAAAGTATTCTATCGCGTTCATTCTGACTTATTGGAGCGAGCGTGATGGCTTTACGAATCGAGTAAAATCTAACGTAACCATTACTTGCCAGGTCATGTTCCGATTACAGTGTGAAAAGGTCATAGAAAAAAGCGGAATGATCCAACAAAAGCACTCACACTACCCAGCAGTAGTTAGTAGCTCACGAGCACGACGTAACGTTCTTCTTAGCGAAGTAATCCATCAGGCCCTGTAGGCGTTTCTTGACGCGCTTCTGGTCGTCGAGCGTGCAGCCCAGGATAGCGGTCTCGAAGTTCTTGTCGGCGGCGGCGGAGTCCGAGGCCGAGCAGGCCGCCATGTAGGCCTGGCAGCGCGCGTGCGCCGTGCACGCGTCGTCTTGCACCGAGACTACTAGTTGGTCGATGTACATGTTCACCTGGAAGAACGGTGTTAACTTGGACAGTGATAAAATGTATGAAATAAACGCGTGGGCGCATTGCACGTTGGCGCATCGGTAGACTGTGTATGGTAGAGAAGTATCTGTGTGTGTACCGTATGTGTAAAGAGACAGACAAGTGTGTGTAACGAATTTTGATCGTTAGACAGAGACTGAGGATTGTGTGTGAGTATAATAAGTTTCAAGAGCCAAAGAGCGATAGCCTAGTGTATGTGTAGCGTTGAAAATGTCGGAAAAAATGAAATGTTTTAACATGAATAATCGATCTATTTCAATAGACTTTTCCTCGGTGACATCGCGTTCTCCTGATTGATTTTTTCGAAAGAATGCGGAAAAAAACGAGCTGTTTGGAAAGAAACGGGATTTAATCCGGAAATTTTCAACGCTATGTATATGTACCAAAAGTTTAAAGAGTCACAGAGATACAGAGAAGTGTAAGTGTTCCAAAAGTTTAAAGAGTCACAGAGATATAGAGAAGTGTAAGTGTTCCAAAAGTTTAAAGAGTCACAGAGATACAGAGAAGTGTAAGTGTTCCAAAAGTTTAAAGAGTCACAGAGATACAGAGAAGTGTAAGTGTTCCAAAAGTTTAAAGAGTCACAGAGATACAGAGAAGTGTAAGTGTTCCTAAAGTTTAAAGAGTCACAGAGATACAGAGAAGTGTAAGTGTTCCAAAAGTTTAAAGAGTCACAGAGATACAGAGAAGTGTAAGTGTTCCAAAAGTTTAAAGAGTCACAGATATACAGAGAAGTGTAAGTGTTCCAAAAGTTTAAAGAGTCACAGATATACAGAGAAGTGTAAGTGTTCCAAAAGTTTAAAGAGTCACAGAGATACAGAGAAGTGTATGTGTACCCAAAGTTTAAAGAGTCACAGAGATACAGAGAAGTGTATGTGTACCAAAAGTTTAAAGAGTCACAGAGATACAAAAAAGTGTATGTGTACCAAAAGTTTAAAGAGTCACAGAGATACAGAGAAGTGTGTGGTACCGAAATTTCAAAGAGTCACAGGGATACAGAGGAGTGTGTGTGTGAGTATCGTATGTTTAAAGAGTCTCAGAGAGATAGACAAGCGTGTACCTGGTGGAGAGCCTCCTCCTGCTGCGCGTCGCGGTCGGTGCGCACGCACACCTCGACGGTGAGCGCGCGCGCCAGGATGCGCTCCGCGTAGCGCGCGATGTCGTCTCGGTCGCCTGCCGACCACAGACAAACTTTACTTTTAGGACAACACTTAGGGTGGCTTGACAAACAGCCAGATCCCTTCAAAGTATTATCTAAAATTTATTTCATCTGGACCAAACTGCCTACCTTCAAATCGTTTACTAAAATAAAATTAATTTTATGGAAATATTCTTAGTTCCGATGTAGTGCATAATCTTTTTCGATTGTATTTTCATGGAAATGTCTGAATTAATATTTCTTTAATTAACTTCAGTGCAATGGATATTGAAACTTATTGGCAAGCAAAAGATTATGCAATCAATACTGAATAATGTTGATTGTTGATCATTGTGTCAAGTGAGATTATTGCAACCAACCCTTGAATGATTCTTATTTAGCTTGGGCAGTTCTGCTGCCCAACTTATCTACTAGGTGCTAGGTCCACAGCTGGAGTCTCTACTTTCTTTCAGCTCTCTCGCATATTGACAAGGTTTACCGAAATAATAGTGTATGGTCATGTGTCACAGATATTATTATGTCAGTTTCGTTAACAATACAGAAAAAGAGATAAGAAATAAATAAAATTGGTTGTACTGATTTTTTTTTTTAATATTATGTTCTAAAAGTGCGTTGTTATTATGAAGGTTAGTCAAGCAATTGACTCGTAAAAAATATTAAATACTTTAATAATTAATACAATTTGCATTTTTTCCATGTAAATTTACAAACAACACACATGATATTGAGGTACTAAGTGCAGTGCAATAAAATAAAAAATAAGTCCCCATATTACCACTATGCGTACTGAACGTCGTATCTGCAAAACTGACATGATTGAAAAAAGGAAAAAAAAACTCATAATCAAAGTGAAAGAAAGGTGATAGTTCCATGAATTGATAGCTGTAAACCTGAGTAATGTAAATGTGGTGACGGCAGTAAGAATACATTTGTCACCACCCCAACTCCTCCTGCGGGTGTTGTAAGAGTCGACTAAGGGATCGAAGTGTCACTGACCATTATTTGACAAAATATTGATGATGGGCAGCAGCGTCATCATACTCATCATAGTGGACACATAACTGCAATCGCCAATCCGCTTGCCCAGCGTGGCGATTATGGGCATTTACCTCCTAATGTGTTTATACGCATAGTTAATAGGAGAGGCCTACGTCCAGCAGTGGACTATCATAGGCTGATGATGAAACCTGAGTAAGTATAATGAGGAATCTTACATTCTGAGACATCAGCAAGCAGCTCAGAGTGCTTGACACTGTCGAGGGTGGAGAGCAGAGAGTCGCGCTCCTCCTCGATGCGCACCGTGTCGCGCCGCAGCCGCTCCACGCGCATCTCCACCTGGTCCAGCACTGATATCAGCCTGTAAACAAATAATTTTATTGGTTTTTGGTTGCTTAGAACATCAAACTATGGTACTCCAACAGAGGCATGGTGAAGACTCGTTTCGCTTCAATTTTTCATGGAAAAATCCGTATTTATTGTTCTGTCTTAATTATCTTCAGTGCACAGATGTCATATATACCATAGATCAAGCAAACGTGTCCACTTAGCGTGTCAAATGAACTCAGTGAAATCCACTGAGTTGTCTTTAATCGCAGCTTGCAGCTTTCGGGCGTCGAATTTTGTAAGTTGAAGTGAACAAAAACATTAATAATGCCTCCTTAAGTAATATTAAATGCAACAACACAAAAAAATATGAATACTCAAGGGCCTGAGATATATTTAAAATCATAGGCAAGTAACAACTTCAGTACAAAATCTGACACGCTAGGCCGCCATACAAATGAATGAACTTGTTTCTTCTATCCAAATCTAATTCTGTGCTTCACTGCAATGGATATTGAACATCTTTGTAATAGCAATTTGGATATGAATATTTCCGTGAAAAGCCAAATGGAAAGGATTATGCATGTGTATAACAGTGTAATATTTGCAGGCAAGAAAGTAGCAAGCTAGTCAGAAAACACACGAGCATAACTTCCACATTATAAAGTCCGTAGTAATTATAGCATAATCAATTTTAATCTGGCTGAATCTGAAATTTTACAGATTTTCTAATCATGTACAAATGAACGTACTAAATATGGTCCACCACTTTTCAACTTTATTAACATGGAATAAAGTTGAAATATATACCTTAGACAGTCCTTTCGTTTTTAAAATAATGGCAGAAAAAAGGTCAAACACTGTTCTTTAAGTGTATTTTGCCTTGCTTTTTTTGTTAAAACTGCTAAAAGGATGAGGGATCAAGTTTAAATTGACAAAACTTGCATAATGTTCATAAAGGGCAATGATCCCTTTACTTTTGTGTATAGCAACAAATTATGTCTAAAAAAATACAAAGAATCAGCTAAATTCATAATAGTCACAAATATAACATTTTCTAGATACCTAAAATTTTACTGATAATGATAGTCTGAAAATAAATATTGACTGAGACTTATCAATTATTAAATCATGACTTGTTGCTTTTGAAGGACTATTCTTAAACAATATAATACCAGACTCAATCAATAATTATGACAGACATAAATTAAATGTAATTAACACACAATCCTCAATTCAATTCGCACACAAACCGACACGATAACGAGTTCAATCACCTCCCGACAGGGCCCAGTGACAGCTCCATGGTGCACTTTCACAGACCACAATCACTCAAACGCATTTCTACGTTTCATTTAATCTATCACGCTTTTTTATATCACTTTAATGAGCATGCTGTCGAGAGCACATGTTATTTAATCATTTTGAGGCATAGCAACAAGAGTTGAGCCAAGCGTAGGCGGCGACTAGGCCTAAACAACGCGTTGACCAATTTCGGCCGTGGTACATAACATAACACGATGTTATCTCGGGATCAACTGCGCAGAAACCTAGAGTTAATCGATTTTATGAATATAGGATGTTGAAGGTGACCTGTCTTTTGGAGCTTGAGTTCCTAGAGCCGTGGATTCGTCAATAAGCGGCAGCCGCGACCCTTCGCCGGTGTAAGTCCAATCACTCGCGAACTGATCAACTTCCATTGTTGGTATTTAATTTACGCTGCCTGAGTACAATCCGGCAAGATTCTTTGAGCACAGAGAAAATATTACGGCAAATGTGAAGAAATGAAATGTAAATAATAAACAGCTCGGGCTCGGCCTCTCACTTCACTTCACAATTTTTTTACAAACGTCAGTTTTGCAGCTGGAAACGAGCTGGAACAATGAAATGTCAAACGACAACTCTTTCTTGTCTTTGGTACGTTTCAGGGATGTGCAACGGTTAGTTATCGCGAACAATGGTAACGTAACGTTATTTTCGTTAGCGCAGACTTTTAGTATTATTTTCTTTGGCACAGGCAGACTAACAAAATATATCATCTAAGCCAAATATT
>JALPQI010023158.1:0-12528 GCA_025490895.1 Thaumatotibia leucotreta
ATTTTTAAACTTCAGACCTATGTTATCTGGCTGTTAGGCTGTTTAAAAATTAAACAACTACGGTTTTATGTAAAGCATACCTATATTATCAATTTATCATCCATGATTTTTTTCCATACAAATCGGAAAGCATGCAGCGCACCTCATTTGATGATTTCATATCTTTCATATGGAATGGCCCTATTGTTTTTATTTGTCGTATTTTTAGAACTTTTAATTAAAAGCCCTTTACAGGCTTTCCAACAAAATGTGGGTATTTAATTTGGATTTTAGCATTGTGAATATAATATTATGAAAGGTTCATGTGTATGAATCTGTTTGAAACTATTGAGTTTTCGAACGTACTGTCTAGTTCAAACGTCAAAAAGCTTATTGCACTCTCAGGCCGTATTAGTTATTGCTTTAGTCTATCCAGAAGATTAAAAAAAAATTACTTTAACCTCTAGAGATTAAAACACAGTTTTGCGCTCTGAAATTGAAGGACAAACAGCGTGTTTACGAGCTGGGTGGTGAAAAATCTCTTATTACATTTTTAGTACAGATGATGCCTTTTTTAGGCTCTACAGTAGAGGCATCGTAAGAAGCCGTTTTTGACGTTTGTTTGCACATGAAGTTCTGTAAAAATTTGACAGTTGGTATAAATGGAGCAAATGTCAAACTTCATTGTTGCCTGAACGGAATAGTGATGTTACTGCTGTTGCTGCAATTTACCGATACGTCAATCGAAATAAATAAGTAAACCTTTTTTTATGGAGGGGTACGAATAATTGCTATAATAGTAGGTACGCACATATTTTCTAAAAGTTTGTCATGGTTTCGACAGGTCCTCGCGAGCCCGTGTGCCCGGTGGATACGCGGCTTTACAGACTGTGTGGAACTTGACAACCAGATAAATGTCATAATTGTTATTCAATTCAATGTATTTATTCACATAAGCTAGTATTAACACCAAATCACTTACTAGTTACATCATAAAAATAAATAAAAAATTAAAATTATGTTAAAATAATAGTAAGCACATAATAATTACAAATTCAATTATAAAATCACGCATAATTTTATTTTTCGTAGAATAATAATTTATATACCACTACGTTATTTATCACCTGATTTTAATAAATGGTTTTAGTGAGTTTATATACTGTATTTACGGCATTTCTCTATTTGGCATATCTACATTGCACTCTGAGCTAGCAGCACGCAAGTTTGCCAACGTGGGTTGGGAGTGGGTTTGCTATGAATTTTGCTTATAGAGGTCACGTCCTATCCGTCCTATAAAACATCTTACCTAAATGCGACTTTACGTCATTATGACGTCACCGGCTCCAAAGTTTCGCTGCCTGCTAATGATTCTAAGTAAGATTACCAAACACTTTTTTAATTCGGATTACCTAACACTTTTTTAATTAAACTTTTTCAATGGCAAGTACCAGATCTAACGCCCTTTCGCACTTGACTGAAAATTTTACGACGGTAAAATCGAGCGTTTCACAACACTATTGTGAGCTGTCAAAAACGACTTCTTACGATGCCGCTACTTTAGTGCGAGAAGTTGTCATTTTACGTCAGGTTCAAAACTTCGGAGGGCCATCTGCAGGTACTAAAAAAACGTCGTACGAGACACGTGCAAAAACGAAATTCGTAACTCGTGTCGATTTAAAACACTCCCTGTTTTAAATCGACACGAGTTTTACGCACTTGTGTCGTAATGTACTATTTTATAAGTTTATTATTGTTAATTGGATATGTAGAGGCCATACATAGTTTTGTATGCATTAGTTATGTTTTCTTCTTTAGTCTACGGTTTATTTTAACGACCACAACGTCAACAACTTCCACAGTAAGACGATGTATCGTCGCTGCGCCTATAAAATCCGCCATGTGATTGATGTATGACTAAATAATAACTTGGCAACAGAGTATTAATTGAATTATTTAAAATAAACATCGCCGAACGTATAAATAGGTACACGAATTTCGCGATGTGTCGAATGCAATAAAAAGTCAGCCATATCTTTTATTTTTTTTATTTATGGCACCGCGCTCTTGGCGCATTCAGCCAGCCGAATCAGCCATATTAGTTACATAATTTTTACATTTTACTGACGGTTGTTGTTACGCACTTAGCGATTGACCGTTACATACTATTTTAGTACAGATGGTCTCTTTTTTAGGCTCTAGTGCTTCTAGTGGCTCATTTTACGTCAGGTCCAACACTTAGGAGGGCCATCTGTACTAAAAAAAGGTCATACGAGACACGTGCAAATTTCATGTTTTTCGCACTTGTGTCGGAATGTATTATTTTTGTCTTTTTTAGGCTCTAGTGCGAGAAGTGTGTCATTTTACGTCAGGTCCAAAACTTCAGAGGGCCATCTGCACTAAAAAGCGTCGTAAGAGTCACGTGCAAATTTCAAGTTTTTCGCACTTGTGTCGTAATGTACTATTTTGGGATTAGCCGAATGACACAATAAAACAAAAGGCAGTTTTTATATTTTATTACATAGCTTAACGCTAAGCCGTGGCGGGCACTTGTAGGGGCAGCGGCGCGGGCTGTAGGCTGCGCACGTCGCTGGAGGGCTCCAGCGGCGCCGGCTCGTCCTTCGGCTCCGTCACCAGGATGTGGTCGGGCTGCGGCTTCTTGGGACCGTTCTTGCCTTGCTGATCCCATGGCAACATGATTTTGACCTGCCGATGAGTTGTTACAAATTGACCCTTGATGACAGTGACAATTGATAACTTTCATTCACCATGTGTCGAATGCTATAAAGTCTGCCATATTTGTTTTGTTTTTATTTTACTTTGTTTTGTTTTTATTTTACTTTGTTTGTTTTTATTTTACTTACATTGTTTGATTATTCGATTATCGTTTTATTATTTAAAAGGACACTACTGACTGTGATTATATTAAATATTAATTATTGTGTTATTGTATTAGTGTCAAATTTGTTTATTATTTGCATGTCGTATCTTCGACTGAATACTGATACATTTATATTCTACCACCTTTGTAAACACGTGTTCTAGCAAATAAAATTTCTGATTCTGATTCCGACTGACGGTTGTTGTTACGCACTTAGCGATTGGCTGTTACATACTATTTTAGTACAAAACTTCGGAGGGCCATCTGTACTAAAAAACGTCATACGAGACACGTGCAAAAAGGAAATTCGAAACAAGTGGCGATGTTTTAAAACACGACCGAAGGGAGTTCATGTTTTCGCACTTGTGTCGCAATGTACTATTTTGGGATTAGAATGGCAACAATAAAACAAAAGGCAGTTTTTATATTTTATTACATAGCTTAACGCTAAGCCGTGGCGGGCACTTGTAGGGGCAGCGGCGCGGGCTGTAGGCTGCGCACGTCGCTGGAGGGCTCCAGCGGCGCCGGCTCGTCCTTCGGCTCCGTCACCAGGATGTGGTCGGGCTGCGGCTTCTTGGGACCGTTCTTGCCTTGCTGATCCCAAGGCAACATGATTTTGACCTGCCGATGAGTTTGTGTTACAAATTGACCCTTGGGAACAGTGATAATTGATAACTTTCATTCACCACTGGTTTAACCTAGTTTAATTAAAAAAAAACATCGCCGAACGTATAAATACACGAATTTCGCGATGTGTCGAATGCTATAAAGTCTGCCATATTTGTTTTTTTTTTTTACTGACGGTTGTTGTTACGCACTTAGCGATTGGCGGTTACATACTATTTTAGTACAGATGGTATATTTTTTAGGTTCTAGTGCTCTAGTGGCTCATTTTACGTCCGGTCCAACACTTAGGAGGGCCATCTGTACTAAAAAATGTCATACGAGACACGTGCAAATTTCATGTTTTTCGCACTTGTGTCGTAATGTATTATTTTTGTCTTTTTTAGGCTCTAGTGCGAGAAGTGTGTCATTTTACGTCAGGTCCAAAACTTCAGAGGGCCATTTGCACTAAAAAGCGTCGTAAGAGTCACGTGTAAATTTCATGTTTTTCGCACTTGTGTCGTAGTGTACTATTTTGGGATTAGAATGGCAACAATAAAACAAAAGGCAGTTGTTTATATTTTATTCCATAGCTTAACGCTAAGCCGTGGCGGGCACTTGTAGGGGCAGCGGCGCGGGCTGTAGGCTGCGCACGTCGCTGGAGGGCTCCAGCGGCGCCGGCTCGTCCTTCGGCTCCGTCACCAGGATGTGGTCGGGCTGCGGCTTCTTGGGACCGTTCTTGCCTTGCTGATCCCAAGGCAACATGATTTTGACCTGCCGATGAGTTTGCGTTACAAATTGAACTAGTGATAATTGATAACTTTCATTCACCACTGGTTTAACCTAGTTTAATTTAAAAAAAAAACATCGCCGAACGTATAAATACACGAATTTCGCGATGTGTCGAATGCTATAAAGTCTGCCATATTTGTTTTTTTTTTTTTACTGCCGGTTGTTGTTACGCACTTAGCGATTGGCCGTTACATACTATTTTAGTACAGATGGTCTCTTTTTTAGGCTCTAGTGCTTCTAGTGGCTCATTTTACGTCAGGTCCAAAACTTCGGAGGGCCATCTGTACTAAAAAATGTCATACGAGACACGTGCAAAAATTTGTGTCGAAAACGTCGCCACTCGTTTCGAATTTCATGTTTTTCGCACTTGTCGTAATGTACTATTTTGGGATTAGAATGGCAACACAATAAAACAAAAGGCAGTTTTTATATTTTATTACATAGCTTAACGCTAAGCCGTGGCGGGCACTTGTAGGGGCAGCGGCGCGGGCTGTAGGCTGCGCACGTCGCTGGAGGGCTCCAGCGGCGCCGGCTCGTCCTTCGGCTCCGTCACCAGGATGTGGTCGGGCTGCGGCTTCTTGGGACCGTTCTTGCCTTGCTGGTCCCAAGGCAACATGATTTTGACCTGCCGATGAGTTTGTGTTACAAATTGACCCTTGATGACAGTAATAATTGAAACCATAAATCCACCACTGGTTGATTAGGCATAACGTCGTTGCGCCTGTAAAATCCGCTATGTGATTGATTTATAACTTTGAAATAGTAACCTAGCAACTATACACAAACGGTATTAATTGAATTAATTAAAATCCACCATATGTTGGTTTTTGCAGGCGCAACGACGATAATATGGAATACGAAAAAGTCCACCAATGTCCCAAACACGTTTTATTCAAAATTGTGGGTTTATAGAAGTTCTCTTTCGTAACCAGAATCAAAAAATCTTCAAAAAATATATATTAATGATAAATATTGGATGTCATATCATATACCAAAGAAAAAACAACCAAGATCACCAACGTCCGAGGTGGGAATCGAACCCACGTGCTCAGCTTTCGCGGCTGATGCCTGCACCGCTCGGCAACTCGGCCTTTGACCATACTCTAAGGGTAAGCAATACATGCCTGCACCTCATATTATAATACTTTACAGTTTTCTAGAATGGCTAGAGCCAAGAAACTCACCAGACATCACCAAGGGGGAGGGGGACCCATTTAGAAAGAGTCTTTGTCATGATCAGTATGCTTAGCACATGATTGGTATGTCAGTATGTCGACGCGAGGTAGATTTTCCATCTTTTACTCACTATATGAATAAAAGAGGGATGGATAGTCTATCTCGCGGCGACATATTGTCGCACTAATCCTGTGCTAAGCCTACAGTTCTGTTAACTCTACAGTAATGACTATAACGATGCTTATCTTGAACAACGCTGCATCTCAAAACAACCTTGTCGTAATTTGAATTCTAATAATGAAGCACTAGAATTCTGTTATTTTGGATAACACCATTGTTCATGATAAGCAACGATAAATGTTCAGCTTGCACCGTACAAGAGCCCGTACAGACAGACCCTCCAATAAACAAGCTGGTTGCTCTGCCACAGTAAATTAGACCACCAGCCACAAGGCCGGCCATCCCTGATACTGTGGCTAATAGGCTATCCGCCGAGTCATACTTAACAGTCAAATGGTATCATACAGAATCTATACTTTCATCAAAATTACTAGAAATGTGAGTATTGTATGTAAAAAAAAATCTACAGGGTAAATCCATAAGACTGTAACAACATTTATCAATTCTTTTGTGTTTTTAAATTAATTAATCAAAGTTGAATTTCCGTATGTCTAGCCTAGCCTGTAAGTAGGTAGGGATATGTGGATGCTTAAATATACTTGATTAATTTAAGAACATACAAAAGAATCGGAAGTGATGTCTTGTGGATTTGCCCTACATGTAATTGCTTTAAACTGCTACATACAATTTTTAAAACAAACTATCAATGTGTGTCATTGATGCGAGTTTAAAGTTAGTACCATTCATTGCACTACACTTGTATATTTTGAACCATCTCGCTCTTGAAAGTATGACTCTATTTACTAACCCCCTTATTCATAAACGTTTGTTAACTTAACAAGCCGTTAATTATTGTTAGTCCCTTTCGGTGTTAACAATGTGTCCATAAGAGCAAAAGGGACAAACAATTATTAGCGGCTTGTTAAGTTAACAAACGTTTAAATAAGGGGGTTAATAAATAAAATAAAATAAAATAAAAAAGCCTTTTATTCCACACCTTATACAAATTAACATAGATCTAGGGAGTTAGTTTAATTTAACAAGTTAGCTTAAATTATATAAGATTTTTTTTTTCTTTTTTCCTTAATTATTAATATAAATTAGTTAAGTAGTTTGGTGGACCTCTTCGCGAGTAAAGGCCTCCCCCAGCCTCCGCCATTCTTTGCGATCCTGCGCTACCTCCTGCCATTGCTGTTCTTTAGTGACGGTGTTGGTGATGTCGTCGACCCACCTCATTGCGGGACGGCCGGCTTTTCTTTTTCCATGTGGCCCTTTCCAAAGTGTCACATGTTTAGTCCATTTTTGGTCATTCATTCTGGCTATATGGCCTGCCCATTGCCATTTCATTTTTAGGCAATGTCCTAGGGCGTCAATAACTTTAGTTTTTTCACGTATTTCTGTGTTTTTCACTTTATTTAGTCTTCTTAGATTTAGAATACTTCTTTCCTGGGCTCTTTGGCAAGTTTGTATTTTATGTTTTATGTCATTGCTGTAAGTCCAGGTCTGACAACCATAGCTCAAGCATGGTAGTAAGTTTGTGTCCAAGACTCTTTTCTTTAAAGTTACTGGAAGTTTACTTTTTAGAACCTCTTTTAAGCTCCAAAATTTATTCCATGTTTTTGTTATTCTTCTGTCAAGTTCTGTAGCTCCTCTATCTTTCTCAAAGGAAATTAACTTTCCGAGATATATATAACTCTCTACGTATTCGATTTCTTCTAGATCGATATATATTTTAACTTTCTGCCCGTTGGTCATTATTTTTGTTTTATTTAGGTTCATTTCAAGGCCAGTTTGCTTACTCGTGGTTTGTAGCGATTGCATCATGTCCTGTATCTCTTCGGGCTTGTTTGAAAAAATCGCTATATCGTCTGCAAAACAGAGATGGCTGAGCTTTTTACCTGTGATGTTAATACCTTTATTTTCCCATCTTAACGACTTTATAATAATATGCAAGACGGCAATAAATAGAGTTGGTGATAGAGGGTCTCCCTGCCTGACTCCTCTTTCTATTTTTATTTGTTTTCCAGTGCTTTCAAGTTTAATTTTGCTTGTAGAGTTGTTGTATATATATTTTAAGATGTCCGTATAGGTTTCTTCTATGTCGTACTCTATCATGGCTCTCCATATGGCCTCGTGAGAAATAGTATCGAAAGCTTTTTTATAGTCGATGAATGCTATGTACATAGTACTGTTAAACTCTATGTGCTTCTCTATAAGCTGTTCGATGACTTGAATGTGGTCCATTGTGGAAAATCCTTTGCGAAAGCCGGCTTGCTCTACTGGTTGGTGCTTTTCGACAGTAGGAGAAAGTCTCTTCTGTAAACATGAAGCGAATAGTTTATAAATACTCGACATAAGGCTGATAGGTCGATAGTTGGAAATATCAGCCGGATCTCCCTTTTTGTAGAGTATAATGATATCTGACTCTGTCCATTGCCGAGGGACTTCCTTATGACTTAACACTAGGTTAAAAAGATGTGTTAAGTGAGGAAGAAGCGTAGGTCCCGCCGCTTTTAGAAGGTCATTCGTAATGCCATCATTTCCGGGGCTTTTCCTGAGCTTTAAAGCTTCGAGAGCTTTACCTATTTCCATTTCCTCAAAAATTGGTACTACATCTGTATGGAGTCTTGCTGGTGTTTCTACTGGAATTTGGCTCTCGCGCTTTTTATATAAATTGGTGTAGAATAGAGTCGCCTCTTCTAGTATCTGTTTTCTGTTATTTATATATTTAGATTGTAATTTTAATTTAGGTATCCAATTTTTTTTCCTTTTCAAGTTCTTTGAAAGCTTGTTTTGTACTTCCCATTGAAATTATGTGCTTCTCGAGTATACTTAAGCGGTATTTTTTATAGTCCTTTTTTATTTCTTTATTTACTTTTTTATACAGCATTGAAAGAACAATTTTATCTTCTTTTGATAGTGGATTCTTTTTTTGGAGGTCATGTCTACGGTCGATAAGTGACTGCGTTTCTGTAGATATTATGCGTTTTTTTTGGTGGTTTATTGATTGTGTGGTATTCGTGCTTTGTAAGACACATTTTTCAAAGCTGTCATAAAATTCTTGTACACTGTCGTTTTGAGAGCTTAGTTGTAGCTTAGATAAATTACAGTTTAAGTTTTTCTGAAATATTTTCTCTTCTTCTATTGTAAAAACTCTTTTTATTTGTTTTGTGAACGTTACTCGGCTCTTTTTTGGCTGGTTAGTTGTGTAGGTTGTTCTTAGTAGTCTATGGTCAGAGTTAAATTTTACATTCAGAATTTCAAAGTTTTGTACATGACGTTTTTTCGCTGCGAGAATGTAGTCAATTTCATTTTTAAATTCTTTATTCGGTGCTATCCATGTCCATCTCTTTTCTTGACGTTTTTTGTATAATGTGTTTATTATGGTCAGCTTGTGTTTCATTGCGAAAGTTATTAATCTGTGACCTCTTTCATTTCTCGTACCATATCCGTACTGACCTGTAACTTGATTTTCGTCGCGTTTTGTTTGACCGATCTTGGCATTAAAGTCCCCAAGAAGAATCAAATTTCGACCATGTGATGAGATTGCATAGTCCAAGGCATTGTAAAACTCGTCGATAGAAGCTTCGCTGGCTTCAGTAGTAGGAGCGTATACTTGGATCAGCGTAAGCGGCTCATTGTCGAAGGACAAGTGTAAAATTGCCATCCTGTCAGATATTCCTTCGAAACTTATGATGTTGTTTTTATATTGTTTTTTTAATAAAAATCCGACTCCGTACTTGCCTTGTGATTCACCGTAGTAACATAAAATATTTTTGTCATCTTCTATAATTCCGTAGCCTTGTCTGCGGACTTCAGCGAGGCCTATAATATCGTATTTTATTTCTGATAAGGCGTTTTGTAATTCTATCATCTTTGGTAAGGTAGCCAGTGTTCGAGTGTTGTAAGTGCATATATAAAGTTTTTGTGAGTTTGATGAAGTTAAATTATTATTTTTATTATTATTTCTGTGGTAGCTGGAGGGTTTTGGTCGAGCTCCCCACGGTGACCGGCCGGCTTGGGGATTATTTAGTTGCTTACTTTCATATGTATTGCATATTTTTGTAGCGGTATCTTGGCGGCTAAAAAATGTGGTGAGAGAGGCGCTGTTTAGTTTTTTTCTGGTTTTCGGCTTGCATCGGGCTGGTCTAGTGTTAGGTTTAACTGTGCCGGGCGTAAGTAATTAATTATACTCTCTGGCTTATTTTTCTTAGGTATTTGCTGTATGTTATCTTGACTATTTCCGGCCTTCCTAGGATTGTCTGTACCCGGCGATTCTGAGAGTAATCTTTTATTGGAATTTCGATTTTCTGGTGTCTGGTTTTGTATTTTCCGCGGTTTGAGTGTCACTATTTTATCGTAGCGCAAAGCAACCATATTTCCGGCCTCTTTCTCTCGTTTTAAATCTTCTTGTAGAGCTCTTCGTTTCTGCAGTACGGCTAGGGGAAAATCTTCTTTAATATAAATTCCAGAATTCTCTAGCGATTGTTTTCTTCTTAGAAGTTCTAATTTTCTACTTGTAGTCGTAAGGGACACCACCACTGGTCTGATTTTTCCATTTATTTTGCCCATTCTGCTAACTGTCTCGATCTCCCATTTTTGACAATCGATTTTCATTTTTGTTTTTATTATGTCCAGAATTGAGTTCAGAAGATCTTCATAATGTTTTTCTGTTTCTTTGATACCAAAGAAAACCACGTTTTTCTTTCGTAATTGTCTGTCCATAAATTCTATAGTTTTTTGTTGGTGCTCTACTTTTAGTTCTAGTTGGTTTGTTCGTAATTCTATCTTATTAAACTTTTCGTCTATATTTTTGTTTATCGATTCTTTTATATTTTCTTCCATTTCTTTCATTGCTATTTTCTGAGATGATAAATCTGTCTGAATATCTTGTAGCATTTTCTTCAGCTCTTCCATCCTGTAGTGTCAAGCCTCCCAGCGGGTTAATACTGAACTAATAACTTAACCCTTAAATGCATATTGTTTTCAATCATTGTTGAGAATGTTCAAGACACAAAGAATTTGAGACACTGGGTTGATGTCAAGGTCTGTTCTGATTACAACTTATGTCACTTCAGTAGTCTTTTGGGTACAGTACGTATGCGTGTAAGGGTTAAAACTGGCAATTTTTTTCGGTATACAAAAAATACCGATATTGGAAGCCCTAGTCAGTAGTCACCAACGTTTTAATGTATTCAAATAAGGTCTCACCTTAATACCCAGCACACCCTGTCGCAGGAGCACGTGTCTGGTAGCGGTGTTGACGTAGTCATTGCACGGGTCACCGGAGTGGATCATGAGTCCGTCGACGAACTTCATGCTCTTGGCTCGCTGGCCCCGCAGCTTGCCGGAGACCACCACCTCGCAGCCGCGGGCGCCCGACTCCATGATGAAGCGGAGCACGCCGTAGCACGCGCGACGGACGGCCAGACCTGGAAGATGATGCTTTTAATAAATTTGTAATAAAATAGTACATTACGACAAAAGTCCGAAAAACATGAAATTCGAAAACGAAGAAACGAGTGGCGATGTTTTAAAACACGTCCGATAAGGAGTGTTTTAAATCGACACAAGTTACGAATTTCGTTTTTGCACGTGTCTCGTACGACGTGTTTTAGTACAGGTAAAATGGTTCAATTCTGCTTTGATAGTGTGAACTGAAAATATATTCAGTGTAGCAGTGGGTTGAATAATTTTAACCCCTTACCGCATAGAAGCCATATATGGCCGCTATAAAATTGAACTCTATTGATTGCCATTAGAGTTCAAATTTCAACAATTTATTTTTTATTCATGCGGTAAGGGGTTAACATAGATATATAAAGTTATGTTGTCTTGTAGTCCCAACACTTTTATTTTGGTGTTAGTGACACATCATTGCTTTATTTTGGTATAACAAAAGTGAAAGGGTAACAGCAAATGTCGTAAGTAAAACAAGACTGGACAACGGTTAACCTGTTGACTGCCACAGTCGGCCATAGACGACAACGGCAAATCGTGGCTACGACGCCAATGACGGCACTAGCCGACAGCTACGTCAAAGGAGTAGGAACTTACGTAGCACGCCGTAAAGTACAATTTTGCTTTTAATGCAGGATTCGTCTCAGGAACAGTGGGTTAGAACCGGAAATAGTTTTTTTTCTCTCATTTGCTATTTAGTTTAATGATTCTAAAGCGCTTGTTGCTGGGCCTAATTGAATAAAGAATATATTGACTTTGACTTTAATTGTAAATGTCTGGCGTCTTGAGCTTGACATATCCCTTTGCCGTGTTGTGGTCAAAAGGTAAAGAAATAGAGTCCTGCTTGAAGAATTTTTAGCATTATGCTGGTGCCAGAATGGTTTACTGCATAATGTTTAACAATGTAGTTATTGAATACCATAATCACTTTCAAGCCATAATATGTCAATTAACCAAATAACTCAAAAATAGATGCAGTAGAGGCCAACAATTTCAATTTATTTTTTTATTGTTTATTGTCATCCAAAGTCAGTTTAAAATGATAATTTGGCAGAACATTTGTTGAATCAGCAATAAAATCAAATTATCAGTATGTTATTCATAGGTATTCATAATTAAAATTAAATCACTGAGTTTTTTGTAATGTGTAAGCTACTAATAAATCATTGAATTGATAAGATACTTGTTCCCTTCGTACACTGTGTCCACTCTAATGAAAAAGCAAACACAAATTCAAAGGTCTTCAATATTACCCCAATGAAAAACAATACCACTATACAGTGGCAGTGTCAGGTTAAATTGGGGTGCAGTGTATTATTAAACAATTGCAGGCTGCCTCAAAATAACCCCTTAGACTACATTTCAATCCAAACATAGAATACAAAAAGCCTGAAAACTATGATTTTAAACCAGGGACTGGAACCTTTATTTTAGAAAATTTTGACTTAGCCCAATATTTTAAATTTTTTTATACTCATTATCTCCAACTCAATATTTTATGTAATTTACAACATTTA
>JALPQI010023159.1:0-26556 GCA_025490895.1 Thaumatotibia leucotreta
GAAGGCATCGCCACGAGCTAATTATGTCGATATTACCATAAGTGCCTCATCTCATCTTCCGGTCTTGGCAGTTCCCAAGCAAGGCATGTCCGCTATTTGGCAAATGCCGCCGGTGTATATGGCTGGCCGTCAACATACCGGCGGTAGGACGCGCGGACACAACTCCGTAACTACGTTAGTTCGCGTTGACATCCGGTCCTTTAGTGGAGATAGTCTTAAATTCTATTCTGTTTTTTTTAAAACGAGCAGTTTTTAAAAATAACACTTTGTATGTATGTACTTTGTGGAATTTGCAAATAATTCAATGTAAAGTAGATACAATTGCTTACAGGATGAATATCTGAGCGTTTCAACCGCCTAATTTTGGTGACATAATTTTTGCCGAAGTTTCTATTCGTTACAATGTGCTACTTTGACATTTGAAGGAGGCACGGTATCTAATACAAATGACGAAGTATAACATTGAGACGCTTAGAAACTTCGGCAAAAATGAAGACACCAAAATTAGGCGGTTGAAACGCTCAGATATTCACCCTACAACAACAGGCCATAACTGTCTGAAAATTTTGCGTAAAAAAGGTCGCAACGAACTACATTGTCTAACGAAAAAGGTAGATAATTCTCTTTTAAACTGTAAAATCTTGGTATTATTTTAATCAATTAAATTTTGTGATAATTGCGCCGTTCAAGCTTTGGCATGTAGGTAGGCACTAATTCAAAGAACCTCCCTAATTAGTATGCAATGGGGCGTCCGTTTAAGATGAATGAGTTGATACGAGCCAAGCGAGGTGCCGCGGCCGCACGCCCTTTTGCACCGCGCTAACCCTCAATTTAAGGCAACCATGCACTTATAACCGTGTATGAGATAACGAAATGGTATTACTATCACATTTTTAACGGAAAAAACCGTGTGAAATTTTGATTAATTTGCATAATGACTCATTATAATAAATGTTCATTGGTTAATTTGGTTATGAGCAAGGACGTAAAAAGTATGGTGAATATGAGCATGCAAATTGATATCCATCTTTATATTATTACTCTACTAGCTGAATATAAGAAAAAGTGGTAGTGTCCAAAAATCAGGCGTGATTTAAAGTATGTACCTACGAAAAACTTACTACCCACTTTGCTCCTAGAATCAGTAAATGTATTAAGGTGCATTTAGACCAAACGATCATTAGCTCATTCTATCCCCCACTCTACGAAATTCGTTCGCTACACAAAACGTGATTCGTCGAAATTACTTGGTTTCGTAGAGTGGGGGAGAGAATGAGCGAATGCTCGTTTGGTCTAAGTGCGCCTTTATATTATAGGAAAGTTACACACTCAAAACTTGCATTTAACCTTCCGTTACGTTTTTGTTACGTGTCCATGACCATCAACTACTGCTCACAATGATAATGCATGGCACAATGTAGGTACAATTTGCTATTTAACGTAAAGATCAGATAATAATGCATCATATACGCTTAGCAAAAATAACGTCTTGCTATGATAGGCCCGCCACCAATTGACGCGTAGAGGACGCTACAATAATAGCACCGAACTAATTCTGCTACTGCCAACCTATTGAGCGCTAGCTCTTGATGAACATTGCATCGAAAATCACAAATTCAAAACTAAACCAACCCTTTATTAATTACTAAATTAATAAGTTGCTTTATATTTCTGTAGGTATCAGTTCTAATATGCGACAAAATCATCTCATTCCGCACTGACAATAAATAGACATGGCTCCTAAAGGATTTCCCTTTCAAGGTGTACGCCCCAAAAAAGGAATGCAGTTTCTTCGCTCTCGACTTATAAAGCTGCAATCGCTGACCCTCCTGTTGCCCGGGAGATCAGCAACCAGTTACATAACATGCATTATTTAAGCGCGACAACCTTTTACGAAAGTAATAATGTGATAGAGTCTACGCATGTCGCGTATGGTGACTCAGGGGGCGTTGACCCGGCGCGGACGCAGCCGCGAACTATTCCTGGGGGGTGGGCACTAGGCACAATTTCTCCAGCATGTACGTACTAACTGTATTTTATATAAGATAATTATATGTAATCGATAGAACTCAATGAGACCTCAGCCTTACACAAATTCAGCTTAACAATTTCCCAATACGGAACGTGGACAATGGTTGAAACAATGGGCATTTTTTTATTACATATGTACTTGTATTTTGAGGTTTTGGAAAAAACACTGGGATTTATTTTATTTAGTCTTCTATTTTATAGTGTCAGTTAAGGTATCATGTTGTCCAAAGGTTCGTTACAGATCCTAAAAAACATAAAACATGTATTTACCAATTTATGTTAAAGATATAAGCTGCTATCATGAAAAATTATACCTGGGAGGCTAAGTGTCATAGATCAAAACAATTCTTATGCACATAGCAGTCGTATCATAGCCCATATAAATCAACACATGAGCGAACACTCCCCCGGTTATTAAAACACTAATAAATAAACACTAAAGGTAGGCGTAGTCCTAACTTAAATAAACATGCCAATATTTTAGGTTACTGCGTTCCAGAATAAAAATTATCATCACTGAATTATATTTCACAGCGATCTTTGCAGATATCTTAATTGTTGACTATTGTGTATTGTACGCAATATTCTGCAAAGCAAAAGACGTTATTGATTGTTAGTTCTGGCAATCACACACCATTGTTACCTACTCGTAGGTACTTAATAAATGCATTTACGTTTGCAAATTGAATTGTTGTTGTAGGAGTCTAAAGAAGGTGATAATATACATATGTAGTGAACACTTTTACACTTCGTATTTTAACGGAAACATCCGAATTTATATGTCTCTCTCAATTAACTTCAGTGCTGCAATGATTCTGAAGTTGGGAAAACTATATTAATTCAGACTTTTCCGTGTAAACCCGAAGGAAAAGGATTGTTCATTACATCTGTACTAACCTGAAACAACTAAGTAAAACAACCAACTTACCACAAGTGGGGACTTCCCCAATCTAGAGTTAGTCTACTTACACGAAATTAACCAGTTAAGTACTAATTCGTTTAACCTTGTGTTAGCAGCTTAACACTGTATTGTGCAAGTGTATCTTCACTTACGTAGCCTTCCCGGCGTTAGGCAAATCATGAAGCAATAATGTATTTCCGTACCCCACTTGTGCTGCTATCCATGGAAGCTTGTTCGGCGCAATCACGACAGAAACTAACTTGTCAAGTTCAGCCATAAATTCAAGCTCACACTTGGCCAAGTCTTAATTGCTAGATGGAGCAACAGTCAGTACATGATTCAGTTGCAGTAAATTTGCATCGGTCCGTGCGGGCGTCGCCTGGATTTAAGAGGCCGGAGCGATCTCATGTCGATACTGTCACATGACTAATGGAGTAGGCGCCGATCTCAGATATCGACAAATAAAAGTGTTTTCAATACACCAATGTGCCGAGGGTTCCGTCACTATGGAGCTTGGGAACTGCAATTTGCATATTAAATTTTTGTTCGTCACCGGATACAATTTTTATGGGCTAAAAATAATAGCAAGATGCAGGATTTAAAACCTCCTTTAATTTTTCTCTTAATATTTTTCTTTCCTCCTTTAATATGAATGGTGCTAAGGTAAACTATATCCTATCCCTTCTTCTTCATAAATGTCCAACATCTCAGTTTTAGTTAATGTGTTTTATCACAAACAACAAATACAATTAAATTTAAAATTTAAAATACTATACTGGTATTCAATTTAAGCGTAGGTACATTGCACGTATGAATCAACATTGTAAATCAAATAATCATTGTCATAGTGATAAAGGACAAAATACGTTCCGACAAATATGGAGATTTTGAACGTTTATGAACAATGGGTACTGGATATAGGAGTCATAAAAAATTAATACCTTTTTATAGTGAATAGAAAAGGACATACATTTAACACATTTTGTGATACAAAAACGTTCCGTTGTACAGTCACGTCTAATAACATGTTTACATTTCGGAACGTAAGTCAAAGGCATAAAGATCAAAATTGTATACATATTATTAGAGCCGACCGTACCTAAATGAAAAAGTTAAGGCCTTGGCTGTCGAGACGCTACTTTCTTGGTATCTCTTAAGACTTAGATTTTTGTTCAATCTTATAATCAATTGTTTGAGTTAGTCGTGTCAATACTATTTGTATCTACGATTGTCATTTTTGTAATGTTTGTTGATTGTTGTTGTGTGCCAAGGAACCCTAAAGTAGCTTACAATTCGCTCACCGCCCGCATCGCGTCGGTTCCCACACGCTGCACATGACCAGCCGCATCTAGATCGTACGAGTACGCAGGCGTTACACTGCCATTCAACAGCAAATCGATCAACATCTGACTAACGATCAATATGTATTTTTCTTCTTTTAAGATATGCACTTTTACAAATAGGTACTCTACCAGCTTTAATAGCAGCAATTCAAAAATCAGCTAGCGAAGACAAAAATATAGTAAAAGCTATCCTAATCACATCAATTTGACTGTAAACATTTGAAACCAACCTACATAAATACGTACTCGTAAGTAAAGAAGATCGTCCTAAGTGTTGCTTGATTTAGGGCACTGCTGTTTTGCTGTTATTGACTTTGAAATTGTGTCAAAAATAGCAATGTACAAGTTGCGGAACGTTCTCAAAATTGCGAGAATATACTCGGAAATTTCCGAGAATTTCCATGAGATTTTAAGAGTAATGTTTCCATGAGAACTTAAAAAGTGTTATGAAGAATATTGTATTTCACATATACTTTAAAAGGCATGTATAATATATATACAACGGCTTTGGCATGATTAGATATGCTTGTAAAATGAAAATTGCCGAGAAAATTCTCTATAGAAGTTTCACAACTTATGAAACTTCTCCTCGGTATATGGCGTATAATGGGTTGCGATTGTCCTACATGAAAATTCTACAGACTAAAAAAAGAATACAAGATACTTTTCCGTCATTCGGGTACCTATTTGTAGGTACTCTATGTATTTATAGATCCATAAGGATTGAATTTTAATCGACTTTGTATCATACTAGGGTCAAATTCAAACTCTATTCAAGACAACAAATTTTCAAGGTAATCCAACAATAGCGTCTTATAGTTATTAGTCTTCTTAAATCTCATATTGTAGAAATAAGAAGACTGTGTTTTTTATTTAGTAAAAAATAATGTGTTGATATTGTCGTCTTATCTTTAGACAGTTATCGTTAAAAGACAACTACGTAAGGAAAGACCTAAGCTCCTACGCGTACACTTATAATGCAGCTGATCAACTCTTTTGCTCTGATTGCAGACGAGTATTTAAAACAAAGTTCGGCCTATCCAGCCATATCAGGGCTCACAGTAGACAACGTCCATAGAGTTTATTTGGGGTCGCCGTCATCGAAAACGATGAGGAGGACTATATATATTATCTTTACTTAACTAACGTACCGAAAACTCATAATCGAGCAACATTTAAACAGGATTTACCGATCTATTAAGCGCAACATACCAGCGCTAACCCACTCTTGTCCTGCCGTGTATAGGCAAGGAGGCTGGGTCCAGCTCCCATGTAGATTAAAAATCATTCAGCCTCGACTGCAAGCAGGCTTCTAATATAACCTGACCCTGGGGAGAATAGGAGCTACAAGCATCAGAGGCTTGACACGTAATGGTCGGTGTGATCGCCTGCGGTGAGTGGTCGCTGGCTGGTCGGTGTTGATTAACTGCCCAGGATCTAATCTACAAAGCCGTTGTGCAAGATAACAAGTGAGAAAGTATATTTCACACGTTTACCAACTAAGCGTTGAAGTCACTTATTACAATACCTGCCTAGACGAACGGAAAAATTGTAACAGATAATTATTTTGTAGAATTGTAAAAGATATAGGCTTATGTATTTAGACAGACGTATGTGTTACTGGTAGTGCAACATTGTACAATGTAAAACATATAGGTATCAGCCATTATTTTGTACTTACAAAGATACCTAACGCAGTAATTCTAAAGTATTTATCTCGCGCTAAACTGATTTAGATGACAAAGATAAAGTATGACAATTAAAATAGTATTCATTTATGAATAACAGCCAATTGCTATATTCTAGCGACTTAAACGACAATACATTATTAAGATAACACTTTATAGCAGATTTAACCCAGATTCGTGTCGTAGACGACGTGGTTTATTAGGGTATACATCGGGTTATAGTTATATCGGGTATAGTTATTCGTTGCGCTGAAACGTTGTGATAAGCATTATTACTGGAAATTGGAACAAGACATCCGGCGGAGCTTGAATTTGAGGCACTATCCCGGTCAATGACTGAAAGTTTGCAAATCCACGATTTCTGTGAGTGCCAGGAAGTTATATTTCTCATTTAAATTATGTCTCTTTCAGCTCTCAGTCTCGGTACTCTTCCGATTTTATAAGTATTTGCATCACATGTAACATGTAAATGTTACGAAACTTTTGTAATATTTTGTAGAATAATTATATTCGTAATGTACATAAACGGTTGACATTCAAACATTAATTTAATTTCATTCATTTGTATTGAAGGTTCAACAATAGGTACCGAGATGTTAAATATCGTTTATTATTAAATAATCTCAGAAAATAATGCATGAACCTGAATTATTCCTTAAAAAAATGTAGTCCAAATCCATTTTATCTACTTTACTCTTGCCTCATTCGACATCGTAAAACGGAAACATATTAATCTTCCTTTCATGTCTAATTAAAAATGTTCACAATCTTCCGTCTAACGTGAGTCTGACGCGATAACTTCGCGTGGATATCTACAGATCTATTGTGAATAGAAAACGAGGACCGCCGGATGTGGAGACCTTGCCAAAATGTACTGCAAACCGCGAACGCGGTTACTGCAGTAGCCGTACCATGAGTTTTCATGTATCGGTTACGTAGGTAGGTAAAGCATTCTGTCGCACTCGCACTTAATTATTGGGGCGAGAGCGATGGCTTGCTTTACGTATCGAGTAAAACCTAACGTATCCGTTCCTTGGCATCTCATGGTACGGCTACAGCAGACGCCGACGACAGACACTTCCTGGCCGCCGCGTGACGCGCCGTCACCACTAAATATACTCGTGACAGTGAGACACTCTGCCGCCGTCGCCTCTCGACCTCTGCCGACGTGTCATGGACAGCAAACACCATACCCGCCCATAGCCCAGCCGCACGACCCCTAATAAAACTAGGTTCAACAACCGAGCCAACGGGAATGACGCTTCGCCTAGATATATGCGGTATGCCGTTTAATATGTGCAGAGATCTAAATAAATCGCTAGGTTTATTGCCAAGTGGAAAATCATTATATTATTTATATTGGACGCGCGGAATTCGCTTTGACAATATTTTGACAGTGTGCGGTCGGAGGGATTTAGATTAGGGCTCGTGGTCGTGACCGTGTTTCGTGTAACCGTAGCCGGATCCCCGTTGCCGTGTTACACGGCCACGGTTTTAAGGCCCGTTTCCCGCGTGTTACACGGCTACGTATCAATAAAGTTACGTATACACGTGTACACGGGGATACGTATCTTAATTACACGCAGATCCGTTCCGCTGGCGTTGTTGAGTGACGATTCGATGCGTTGTCTTTAAGGACTAAGGAAAACGGATGATAATGTTCCGTGATATTTGTGAATCTAATTTAGTGGTTACCTAATTGCCTTTCTAACGTAAAGTGCGATAACTTAGTTGTACTTAATTTCAGTATGATAACGTGTATATGTATACATAAATCAATATTGAGGGTATCAGACAACGATTAATCTATACTAGGAAACCCATAACTCAGGAACAAAATAAATGCGTCATAAATATACAAATTTACAGCGTTATTTCCTACAAAATAAGGAACTTTTAAAATATAAAAGGATATTAAAAAGCAATATAATTAAAAAATACAATATACTAACTCATTGGATGTCGTGACGATGACGGGAGATTTTAGGTGCACCGCTTTCAAATGCTTTCCTATCGATCCTGTTGTACCACCACGACACAAAAACTCATTGTTCGTACGATCATTGCACAAAGTGCATAAAGCCGTGTCACCGACCCTGGTGGCATAACGCCACACCCAACTGATCTTCATTATTAATACACTTTAAAAACGCTTTCTTCCCACCAACAGTAACAATACAAAAACTTAACAAAATAATAAAAAAAAACAATTAATTTAAATTCGACTAAACTCTCGCTAAGTCTGCCCGGCCTGCAATCTTATTAGTGACTAAACACGTATAAAACCAAAACCCGAAATTGCCCTTTTCAAATTTACTAAAACATCCCCGCTTATTTATATCAAAACAAAGATGCAGCTATTTCATTCAACTTCACAAACAAAAGGTGTACCAGGAAAAGCCCAAGTTAACATACTTATCAGTAAAATTACCACGTGTGGTCAATTACATCGCAGACAAACTATTGTTAGCTAGTTTGCGCGTGCAAATTCTTAGTATAGGTCTTATCTACAAAAGGGCCGCCCCGTCAGGTAATAAACTTAAATGAACGACTGTATTATCTTTTATGTATAGCAATTTGGCCAAATATTTTTAACATTCTTTTTTAATTTTTCTATCTGGTGATTCAAAATCACAATATAAATTCTAATCCATAAATAACACCGTCGCTTGTTATATAGAACACAGTACCTACCACGTTATTCTATAACTTAAATCGATACGAAAAATGCAAGTCTAATCAATAAAATATCGTTCGTCCCGATTCAGAGTATAATACTCAATACGTTTTAGTATAATACTCATTTGTTTGCATAGTAATTGGTCCGGCCGGATCCATGCCATGAGCAGTCGTTGCCAGAACGAAGCCAAGATTCGTAGATACGTATACAAACAAAGATTCGGGTACGTATCTCGGCGTGACTGTGAAATTCGTGATCTTAGTACCGCCGGGGTTAAGAACACGGAGCTACGGTTCGGCGAATAGTACGTATATCGAGAGCCCTAATTTAGATCCGTCCGCGGCTCGCACTCGGAATTTTTATCATTTTATTTTTACGCGCGTGTAAACATTATATATATTGACTGCTGCTTAAGGTTCTATTTTGATATGGGTATTAATATAAATCACTATGAAAATAGCTTTACGTATTAGATTAGTTTATTTGGTGCCGAGTCGAAATGTGCGTGAGCGGAGATTGAATAAGTGCTGGGCATATTTATCGTATGGATGCTGAAGTGAATCAACAATACCACTCGAAGAAACGATCTTTCATCATGGAGATGATTCCACTGGATACATCTGTAGTAAGAGTTAGCAAATTACGTTTCGTACTCCCACTGATGTATAGGAGGGAGCGTGATGGACTATTTTACGTATCGAGTAAATGCTAACGGAGACGAATACTTGCCAAATCTTGGTGAGCACACAGGGGTTTCAAAGCCCTGCATAACTATGAAGAATATACTCGTAGTCAAAGGCGAACAAAGCTGGTGGTCCGAATTTAAAGTTAATGAATTGTTAATAGTTTCATATTTATGTTTATACTTTCTAGGTTTATCTGTATAAAAAGAGTAAGGTTTGTTATAAATAGGTATATCGTAATTCCTAAAAGTGTCTAGTGCCTAACCACTCATACCAGATTTACCTAGAACTGTTTAAGATTCCCATGGAAATTGGTGTGCAGACTGAAAGGCAATGAAAAATTGTTGTTCAGTGTAGGATACTCAATATGCTTTGGAGCAGCGATGCTGGCGAGAGCTCGCATATGCCAACACGGCGCGGGTAGGGTTGTCAAGCGTCCGGATTTGTCCGGTCATGTCCAGATTTTTAACCCTTTCTCAGGATAAATGGAGGAAATAAAATTAACATTTAAGTAGGTACATGAAAAGTACACCAGTAAATGAATACATCTGTATCAAATAACACAAAAAAAATTACAGGTAGGCGAGCATAGCGTAAAGGACATGATAAAATGCACGACACAGTACCTACACAGTACACCACACGTTATAAGAAAAGGTCGGACTTTTAGGGTGATGTCCGGGTTTTTGTCAGGATATTTAATTTTACCATATGGCAACCCTAAAATAATGTGGACACTGACACAACGAGACAGAGAAAGGTTGGAAGCATTTGAAATGTGGTGTTGGCGGAGGATGGAAACGATTAGCTGAACTGAAAGAAAAACGAATGAGGAAGTACTCGGAATGGTAGGAGAAAAGCGATGCGTAATGGAAACAATAAATAATAGGAGACTATCCTATTCTTTATTGTTTCATAGGAGAGGCACGATGATGAGCCACCTGATACGACACGACAGCTTCTTTCTGAATATCCTCAACAAGAGTTGAGGAGAAGATCGAAGGCAAGAGAAGTAGAGGAAGGCCAAGAATTACATACCTCAGCCAATTAAAGGAATAATGAAGATGATGATGATGATGGCAACCCTAAGCGCGGGAGAAACGGGCGCGCGCCGGCGGCCATCTAGGGAGTGCAACTGTACAACCGGACCGCATTCGCCTCTATCCGACACTGCGCTATGTGGCTACTTGATACATTGGCACGCCGTCAACTTTACCTACTAAATCAAAATTATCTGAATCCTAATCTTGAGCCGACATATCAAAATCAATGCAAGTCAAGATAACTATCTTAAATAATGATTTACACTGGTTTACCAACTAAACGTTTAAATTGTGTACTTATGTGTATCGTTGCAAACAAAAATACCAAGTTTCGTAAAGTGAGAAAGGTTACATAACTAAAGGTCTTTTAATTTTGCTTTATAATACTTATAACTAACAAAAACGAGAGTAAATTTAAAAATAATAATACAAACTACTTATTCTCTAGCTTACTTGTCAGTTATATTATTAACGGCCTGTTTCACAATCTCCTCCTAAAGCTATCTGTCAAATAAAAAATAACACTATCTCTTTCTTTCACCTGGAAGAATAAAGAGAGCGTTTTATTTTTATCTGACAGATAGCTTTAACTGGAGATTGTGAAACAGGCCCTTAGTATAACCAATCTAGCATAAGTAATTAATTACCTAGGTACTTTGTACGATATCTAATTACTTAAAATCACAGATGTAACATTATAAAGTATGCATCATTTAACATGTTATATATTTATTACTATATCAAATATTACATAACGACTTTATCATTTATTTACATGTCAAAATAATTGTAGATCGATTAGATTTCAGGCTATCAATGAATCATCATTTCAATCATACTTTTGAGTTCTAAAATTTGTGCTAATATTTTTCAATTTTCTATGCTTTGATAACAGACAATGGATAAAAAATATATGTAGGAAGGAAATTACGATTATTCTCTTAAAAGCAACATCAATTGCTGAGTTTCTACATATCTTCTCACGTTCGGTACTCAGCATAAGTCTTAGTTGTTAATTACAAGGAAAAACATTTCCTTGAGATTACCCTTTAAGTACAAAATTATGGGCAGATTATGTATAGGAGACATTTTTAACATGCTTCATAACTTCTCGAGAACTGTCTTTTAATAATGTGTTCAAGGGACGGTCAATGCTGGTAGCAGAAAGCTATCCTAGTTGCGTGCTCTCCGGTCGTCGTACCCTCATTATAACTCAATCGTCTAGAAACGGACTGGACCTACAGATCTACAAGTTTTTTCTCGCTACAATCCCGACTAGCTGGACGCGTATTTATTTTTACCCTTCAGAGCAAGATCCGAGTTCCCAAGAATCCTGCGCAAGTGGTTAAACGCAGACAGCGGGTCGGCAGCGCGCACCCCGCAACCACCCTTGCCGCGCACACGCATACTTTGGCGCTGCAACTAACCATAATTGTAGGGTACTTATGTACCTGCAATATTTTAATATGAAGTGCTTATTAAAGCGCATTGAAGTCATAAGGTGACCATCTAACACAAGTCAAATGATATATTGTCAATCTCGTGTAACAAATTTCAGGTGTTATTAAAGTCGGATGAGCGTGTCCGGTTTGTTGCGAATAAGCGGATACGTTGAAGTGTAATGTTCGTTATTTATATTTCCCTGTATATTATTAGTAGATTGTGCATCAAGGGAGGTAAGTAGGGAATTACTAACGAGAGTGCACTCTAACATAACTAACACGTTAGTAAGGATTTTAATGACTCAAGTAGTATTCCACTTACCGACCGTGATGCATACAATGTTTTTCATCACACTTGCGGACAAAAAAATAAGTTTTAAGACAAAATATTATTCTATGACGTACAGACATTTCTATTACTCCCGCTACGCATGCAAGCAATGGCGCGCTTAGACAGCAAATTATGTGATGAAAAAGTATAATAAAATGATACCTGGATAATCTTATCAACATTTAGATTTAGTAATTTGTCGCTGCTTTAAGCATCAAAAGACAATCTTTAATTTATTAGAAAACTATAACGATGCTAACGCGCGATCATTATATTGACATGAAAGCAAAGCAAAACGCTGTAAAGCAAAATTCCCAGGCGACGCCGCAGGGTTGATTCTCGTGTGTACGTAATTTATGCCAGGACATAAATAGAGACGGTGAGGTGCCTACTTACTTACCTATAACATAGGCGCATAACCGGCGCTTGGATATGAAAGTCATAGCATTTATCCAAACACGTTTCTCGAGCGATTGAGAAGAGTGCTGGGATCCATTACGTGTTGCATGAGCAAACAAACTCAGCGCGAGGCATTAGAATCTTTAGCGGGATTGTAATTAGGTGTGAGATCGCGCGCAGTGGAGAGTCAGACGCATGTTTGTTGAGGCTGGCCAGCCGGCACTGACGATGGGTAATCTCTAGAAAATTGACATTTGGCGCCAAAAGGTACTCTTATTGGGAGTGCAGTATTTGGCGCAATCTGGGAGTATGTAAATATTTATTGAACTGAATTGGTAAGTGACTCGATTGCAAGAGAAACTATACGTATTGCCAGTTTGTTTTGCCATGTAGTCAAGGAAAATGTATAGAATATAGATGCGCGCAAGTGTATATATGCATAATACTATAAGTGCCTAATAATATAGTACTTAGTTTATTTCTAACTTAGCGTGATAGCCCATTAATGTGATCGTGGATATATACCTCAAGTATTTTTTACAGTTTATCGTAATCTGAAATTAATGGGGTGTTGGAATCGTTAATTAAAAGAACATTGTTATCTGACCGCACCCGCAGTTAGATGTCGTTTGTTTTATCCGATAATATCAAATCGATAATAAATGAGTTAAAACATAACTGTATTTTTTCTTTTTATTTGTTGATTCTGTCGTTCGGTTTTAATTTCTTAAACGGTTCTAATTAAAAATAGATATTTCCTGGGGCATCAACTTTAACTCGACACTATGTTATGGAGTTTCGTGTTATGGAGACTTTAAGTGTCCAAGTTGGTTTTCGCTTGAGGATTTTATAGGCAAAATGGCAAATTTACACTTACCTATAGTTTTGTGACGTTTGCCTGTCCGTAATTCACTTGCATAAAAAACGAAACATTGCATTTTTACCAAACAAATTTAAGGTACCTACAACAAATAACCAAATACAAACATTTTTATTAATTTACCTACTGTTTTTGGAAATTGTTCAAATTAATAGTAAAAAAATTCAAAACAAGAAAAACATAGATATTAAGACTGTAAAAACACAAGAAAGAAACAGTGCGATTATCTCTCCCTATGTTTTATTTCTTCGCCAACCTCTTTTATTGATTGAACAATACTTTTAAATACCTAACTTTAATGATTTAGTGCAACTACGAGTAGTAATACCATGTATTTAATGATTGCTTGATTCCATTAATTATAATTATTTTACGGCTGTTGTTTTATGTCTTATGTCAATTCCACAAGCGGAAATTACAATGGAGAAACTATCTCGTTATGTTATTATTTACATCGGCGAACTACCTATACCAACCACTTGCCCAATAAGTCGAGCTGATCAGAGCTTGATAGACTCCTTTATAACTTGTTAATTAAGTTTTTTATAGTTCCATTACCAGTAATTATAATATACTGAAGAACTTAAACTTACATGAGATTAATATTGGCTAACTCATATTACATCAATATACATGATTATCAAATGTTATATTCCAATGATTAGGCGTTTACATAAATTTAATTATTACAGATTAATTAAACGCTTTAGTTACAAAATTTATTAAAACAGTAATTTATTTTTAATGCCATAAGAGTGATCAAGCAGCTTCCTGATTGGGCGACATCTATCATCTGATCTGAGGATTTAGGGACACACTATTTTAGCATGATTTGATAACGTGACTTATTAAACACGCAATTTATGTTTTTTTTAAGAATATTCCGATTGCACTTACGTACATGTAATGAATAACATAAATATTACAGTTGTCATTATTTTTTAGTCTTTCTTTATTTAATTTTTTTTTCATTTTAATATTGTTAATTGATGTACCTATATAAATTAATTTCATTGACTGTACCTTAACATTTCCTACTTTGTCATAGTGACAATAATATGGGGTTCCTGGCAACCTTCATATTGAGTGCGTGCGTAAATTTCTCTTTTTACGGCACTTCTTATGAAAAAAGTCGTTCGATACACGTGTAAAAACTTCTTTTTAACTTGGGTGATTGCCGCGTTTTCACTCGGGCTCAAAATCAAAATTGTTTATTTGTACAACATAGGTAAAGTACTTACAACAATTAACTCAAACTTTCAACATCGTCGAAAAATATTTTTTTTGCACTTGCATCAAAATGTACTATTTTAGTACACATGGTGCCGTTTTTTAGGCTCTAGTGTGTCATTTTACGTCAGGTCCAAAACTTCGGAGGGCCATCTGTACTAAAAAACGTCGTACGAGACACGTGCAAAAACGAAATTCGTAACTCGTGTCGATTTCAAAAATCGGTCGTGTTTTAAAACATCGCTAATCGTTTCGAATTTCATGTTTTTCGCACTTGTGTCGTAATGTACTATTCTGAGCCTGCCACCCGATTTCTCCAGTCAGTGAGGCATATGATACAATAATGTCAAGCCATAATGCACTTTATCGTATTGATTAGGGATCAATGCCTCGACTCCATACTTGTCTGTACAATGGCCACATTGCTTCAGTAACTATTTTTGTTACCATACCTTCATCATTAAGTGAAAAAGTTACATAGCAAACGCAAAAGGTTTGATCTAGTTGGAGCATGTCAAGATTTTTTTAGATAATACGTGTCTCGAATGGTTATGCAAGTTTAAGTAGGTGCCCATATTACAGCCAGACTTGCGCTATTTCTCAAACATTGCTTCTGTCATGAAAGTAAGGTAACCTTACCAATTCGATTTAGTTAAAAACATAGCCCGGACTAATAGTAATAGCAAAATATACTCAATCATTTTATAATTAGTTGGAGATATGGTTATTAAAAATTAAACATCACAAAACGATAAAGAGTCATGCGGGGTAAACATACGCAGTGGATACTGTACGCAATTACTGATGTTTTGGACTGAAATGTATGGGATTTCGTACACTTACCCACTGCGTATATTTAGCCCACATGACTCTATTAGGAGGTAATAGGTAGATGAAAAACTATATTTTCACAACTATCTTACAGAATGCATTAAATTCAAAAAACAATGTGATTAAGGAGTTAACTAAAGTAAGTTATATACCTCGGGTTATTCTGAAGTATTCGCCAGATTATGACTGATGAACACGCTATTAACTTTTTGTATCAGATCCTTAACCAGTTTTATATCGCGGTTACGATGCTAAACCACTAAAAATGGAAGACGCCTCAAAGTCTATAAGTGACATAGAAAAAAAAAGCTGTTTCTCTTTTAAGAATTGCTAATGAATGCCTTTATTAAGGATTGTTAACAATTACTAGGTTTGTTTTACACCTGCGTTAAACTATGCACGGTTTTTATATCTGCCCGCTAGCGTGGGGCCCGTCGGTTAGGTTCCAAAGAATGCCACAGCCTCGTTTGGAGAAGGCCTACGAGACTACATGTCTGCCTCGACAACATCGCTTCTACGAGAAAAAAATGCGCGTCGCAATTGTTCTCACTCTTAAATGCGTCACTTGACATTTAATATCGATAATTAATTAATCTGATGAGTAATTTTGCGATGTATATTTTAAATACTGATCGATATTAATCTGGCAATAAATATTTATACCGGTTTTTAATGGGTAGGCAGATTTATAATATTGAATGTATTAACACCTGCTACTCGTAGTTTATTTTTACATCAAAACATCGTTCGGTGCATCTTCTGGGAATAACACCTAATCTTATCCGAGCCGCATTATAAAGGATTGATCTTTATTGTTTATAAACATAACTCATTTGGCTCTGTGTAACGGTTTATTGTTACCAACTTTATTGGGACTTCTGTAAACTGCCTATAGGTAAGATTTTTCATTTAATGTCTGAACTTGCCGCGCTTAATTAGTTTGCTATTGATTTTCACAAAAGCTACTCCCACACGGGTACAGAAGGCAATCGAATTATAAAATATGTAAAAAGAATCATGGATTAACCTAGATTATGATTGGACTAGGCTGTGGGCCGGGCGGCGCACGGCGCACGCCCTCGCGCAGCGGCGCAGCGGATGCACGTGCTCGTGCGCCGATGGACTAGCGTGCTGAAGCGCGACTTGCACTTCCGACTCACATTCATTCCCGCGCCATTCATACAACTGCGTCATTCATTTAATTCAAGTTCATAACGAGCCACCGCACGTGGGAGGCTCACGACACGACACACCCGCGACTTGACCATTATCACTAACTTTTAGTGTCGATAAAGATAAACGAGGGCCCATTTTCACGATTCATCCGGCGACACCGAACAGGTCCATAAAATAAATCGGATCGCTCAAGTTTCGGAGGCGCATTTATTGCTTCTCGGTATTTACGCCGTTTTAAATTCTGTAAGGCGCGCAATATTTCACGGCACCTTTAAGCCGGTCTTCTAATTATACGGGCGGGCTCCAGTGACAGCGGACGCGGCCGATCGCCGGTCGGCGAGGTGCGGACGGCGCCGAGATGCTATCACGGGTGAACCGTCGCACCGCGCCATACTTTTCTAACTTTTTGGCCTGCCGGGTCGCGCGGGGGCGTATTGTGTGCAATTGTAGCACGCGAGAGCACCTCGGGCCGACGACCCGCTGTCCCCCGCGTCATTTAATCCGACAGCGTTATGGCCGACCCGGCGCCTTTGTTGGCTACCGGCTTAATGAGAACCGTGGGTGGCTTATGACACGTCAGGATATGATCATAAAGGTGCCAAAAATTCTACCTGCCCCAGGTTGCGCCGACGACATTCCTATCCCGCGCCTTTCAAAATTAATGTCTATTGTCCGCGCATGCGCGCCGGCGCGATGGCGCGGCCTGACGGGGGATATGAACTGATTACGAACGACGTCACCGCCGAGCCAGCCAAGGAGCAGGAATTAGGTGCCGACGAAATCCACATAAACACGCATTCAAATAACTCGCCGGCGTCGGCCCCTGATAGCGTCGGTTTTAATTGAGATGTATGCACTTAAATTCTTTGACCCCAATTAATTTCGTGGAAGCCAGTTCGTTGGGAGTTAATTAAGTGTGCTAATATTTGCTAACACGGCCCGGCGTAAGCACTTTTGTTGTAATTGCAGTTTATCCGTTAAATAAAATTACCGTCGCACCAAAATAAACAATAACCCTTATTTTATACGGCTGCTTATTTATTGTCCAAACGAATAAAAATACTGCGTCGTTATCCTGTTTAATTAAACATCTAGGTAGTACTATTGGCAAAGATGCGTAGTTTTATGGATGAATCACTCACTAGCTTTACAAGTAGGTATAATAAATACAAATTATACTTTGGATAAGTTTCGAATAGGTATACCCATACTTAATCATTTTCCATGATATGGTGTCTAGTTGAGATACCTACGAAAACCGAACGCACTAATCTTTTTGTTGGCAAATAAAAACAGCCGGTCACAGCGTATGGCTGTATACAGTAATGCAATTTGAGTGCAATGCATTGCACATGGTGTGACGTCACTGAACGTTTGTTACTCGGGGCAATGAACCGAGGACTGAATTGGACATACTTAAGTGTCCTGCGATGGAGAGCAATACCGAGTCGACAGAACGAAACGCAATCGCGAACTACATACACTGCTCGACTCTTAATCAATCTGCTGAAAACAGATGAACTATGTAATAAGTAGGTATATTTATTTTCTAAATACTACTGACATATCAACTGTGAAATTTTTTTTTCGTATCGGTGAAATTTTTATTCAAATGGTGTCAATGATCCCTGGATCATGCCTGGATTTTGAGGATTTAGGTATATTATGAGGTAGAAGTAGAATTGGAGTGGGAGAGTAGGCAAGTAGATCTACTTACCCTTCCTGACCTTGCTTGACCTGATTGCGAAAACCGACAATATTTTGGTGTTAAGAACTTGTCTCTTTAATTGTAACTTTTGTTTTATTATTATTCAAAATGTTCATTTGAAACAGAAGTGTAATAAAATTATCTACTTTAGTTATCTCTAAATAATAGCTTTCTTTAACCTTGACTACGAAAATAACTGTAAAACTACAGCAAACACACGTCCATTTGTCCACTGAATATGAAGATTGAATAATGCGGATTCGTAATGTCTGCGCGAGGTTAATGTATGAGACAATCGTATTGCGGGACCTTACAAATAATACAAATTACAATGTCGCACATTGTAGTCGTACCACGAGTTGGCAAGTATCGGTTACGGTAGGTTTTACTCGATGCGTAAAGCAGGCTATCGCGCTCGCTCCAATGAATAAGTGCGAGCGATACGAAAAACATACGTGTGTTTTAGAGTAAAACCTACCGATACTTGAAAACTCTTGATACGTCTACTGCTCGGCGCTCATTCTCATTCCGAACACGGTGCGTTGTACCTACCAGTAGGTACGAGTAAATACAAACTACAGCGCACTATATCTGCGCTTAATGCGTGTGGGCATTCCAGAAATCAGGATTACACGACTACTTCATACCTACTTTTATAGTCTTACATTCCGCCGTTTCATTTTCTGCTGATGCTTATCTAAAGAGGTCCTGCCATTTCCATAAGCGACAAAGATCTTAAAGATAGGATCGATTGCGGGTAGTGGATTGATACGCTACCTAGATAGCCTAACGAAGCTAGTGCTTTTCGCCCTCGATGGCGATTTTTTAAACGTTCAACTTCGTTTCAGGGAAATGAAGATCTCTCGTTCGATGCATGTTTTTTAATACTTAGCGTCTGCTCAGATAAAATAGGCAGATACCAAAGAAAGTATAGCGGCATTCCGAGCATAAAGATATAGGTAACTATTGAGATATCTAGATAGATCTGTTTTTCACAAATGCCGATCCAAGATCGTATCATCGTTATCAAACACTTTTATGAAGTGTGATCCGATCGATCTGTCATGGGCACTGGTAATTTGACAGTAGACCCGTGAACGCGTGACACCTCGTTCCGCGTTGCCCCGTGTGTACTACTCGTACACGACACGTATAACCATTACGCAAGCCCAAGTCCGCGCTGGCGCCCTTTCAGCCGACACCCACCTCGCTCACGTCACGCGTTCGCCACGTAGGTACACTCTAATAATAAACATAAATAGATAAGATGCTTCAACAGTACAGCACACTACATCCACCATTCACACACCTCGCAAACTAGTCTTGCGATATGCGATATTTTATTATTGCATTTGCACGTATCTGATACGTTCATTAAGTTTTTACTGTAAGGAACCTATAAAATAATGGCATGTCCTGCGTGGTATTATGAGCAGACACTCGTCAAACTACGTGACACTCACTTCGTCGCAACATACATGGCAATTATTATGTATATTTTCCTTGTCACGTCCTGTCTCTACCGTCTAGACTTTCCCGACGAAGACGACTTTATCTTTCCCGTAGGTAATTCAATTTTTGGCACACTTTTAAAATATTTTGGCAAACATACCTAAGTGACTTTCAGCCGATGCGGAAAATGAATGAAAGTAGACGGGCGTGTGAGTCACGCCCCATCGGATTGTCTACAATGCGTATTTAAGGAAGAAGGAATAGCATGGTTGTCGGGGGGCCCACTGATTGCAAATTAGGTAACACACATGCCAATTGATAGGTAAAACTACCTATCAATTGGCATGTGTGTATTATGTTTAACACTTTCCCTCTCCATTTCTCACTATGTTACCCAGAAGTTTAATATAACCAAAGCCATACTCCGAAGAGTAAAATTATCAAATACGATTCAAACACAGTTGGCACTCAAAATTATATTCACTGTACAAGAATACAATTATGTATTTTAAATCCCATATCGAAAATAGATACCTCTGACTGAACTGAAACTTGCAAATGCAACTTTCAATGTCGTCAATTATGAATCATCGCGCCCAATTAGTAGGTAAATTGTTTTTAAATTGACCCCTATCACATACATTATATTATAAGGACATAGCTAAATAAAGTACATATTACAAAGTTCTTGAAAATTAGAAATGAAAATCCTGTGTTTATAAATATGTACCTATAAGAAGACACGATTTTCGAGCCACAGTGCGGCCTCCTATTGCCAAGGCTGTGCGATCCACAGCTCGCGCCGATACGACACCCGACACCGCCGACATTGCCGCTCAAGCTACCTACTCTAGCCGCTATTTATGTGCTTAGATTTCTAATAAATATTTCTTTTGTTGCAATATTCTGAGAAATTGTGTTTAGATACTTAGGTCAACAAACCCAACAAATAACCAAAGAACTTAATACTGGTATCTCTTAGATACTCGTTCAAAGAAACACTTCATAAAATGTAGTTGATGTTTTCATTTATCTACTGACATCAATACCGAGCTATAACTAGCCATTTACCATTTTTATTCGGATTACGAGTGCAAAAAGATCCGCACAGGAATGTCAAACGAAGAGTTTAATGAAACGATCATTACCAGAAGACAAAACAAGTCAAGTTTCCACGATTATTGTCAATTAACGTTGTCTTTTAGACTTAATCTAGGCATATTTATTTAATTAACTTAATTTACTTACCGCTTGACGAAGCCGATTACTTGTGTCGTAGTTAATAGGTATCATGAATACAAATACGAGCAGGTAGTCGTGCTCTTAAAAAACTAAGGAGAGTTAGGGCTGGCTCAATAAAATAAAATGAATATTAATTAAACGAATAATAGATAACTGCTAATGTTTTGGGAAATGTGGTGCATCTTGCTCAGCATCATTGACTCTACTACCAGCCTACCAATTATCGATATCGAAGACGTGTTCCAAATGGACAAACTTTTTGAGTTGCCAATCGGTAACGCTTAATCGTCAATCGTAACCAAAAGACAGCAGCTGTCTTTGTCGCACTAGTATGAAAGAGTGACAGAGAGGGAAAACTACCATACGCTACTAATCGTTAGCGATTGGCAAGTTGGCTAAGCATCCTGGCGCAGAAGCTATTATCCATCGCTTTCGCTTTTCAGTGTGGAAACGCAGTTAGTTTAACGAGCACTTTTTCAAATTAACTACGGACTCTTCATTTCCTTGCGAAAGTTGTAGAGGTATTAAAAAGGTATAGGTACACACATTTCAAATCATTTTAACTTTAAGACTTAACTAGCGTTGTGTAATCTATTTTAGGACAAGTGAAATAATAACCCAATGTCCTAAAAAGGGGCATTTTGTTTTTAATTTTGAGACCTTCAAAGTAGATACCCTCTACATATCTATTAAAAATGTTTTAATACCTATTTTAAATCACATTGTGAAATTAAGATCGACGTCTGAAAGCGCCTTACAAGCTCACTTGGAAAATAAATTTATTTTATTTTAAAACTCAAATTTGTCGAAAATCTTGACGTTTGACCCACGGGTCGTAATTACTATTAATTAATAGGACGTTGGGCCTTAATAATATATCGATTTTTAAACAAAAAAATTGGTACTGCTCTCTTGGCAATATGAATGCGGGTTGACCTAGTCATGGCAGTGGAGACTTCGTGGCTACTTATTTTCCATCGGATCTATATTGACTATTAATTTTAATATAAACCCATTTCGAAGATCAGAAGTTGTGATCTTGTAATATAAGCACCTACTATCCTACCTATCTGACACATCAAGGTAGGTACTTGGAGTACTGGTTTGTAAGTAAAAAGCCATGTCTTCGTATAGTACTTACGTTTTTAATCAATGCGAGTAACTTGTCTGGTTAGAATAATATTTTACTAACGATTTCTTGACTTTGATTGCAATATTGAATAGTATGATAAGATTACTCATCAATAAAAAAATACGGAAAGTTTACATTGGCTATGTAAAATAATTAAAAAATACAAAAAAACTTACAAGGATATCTCCTAGTATTTTTTTACAAAGTGCGGTGCACTTTTTGCAGGTATACCAGTTATTTTACAGCGCTCTCGAAATTCGGCAAAATTTAAAAAACAGTCAAATTGAGAACCTCCTCCTCTTTTGAACTAAATAATATGTAAATTAAACAATACGTTTCTTTTCATCCACATAAGCGTACACATTATGAACATTAGGTCCCTACCTACTGAGAATGTCATATCGTTTCCATATGAAATTTTACGATCGGAATTCACCAAGGCAATGGGATAGAAAAATATATATATAGGTATTACCTGTAGGAATGGTGAACCCCGTACAAGAAAACTATGGTGTAATATTTATTGCCTAAAGATGTGTATTATGCTGTATATTATGATGGTTTTGTATTTTAAATCATACTGTAAATACATAGGTAATTAAAGGTGTAGGTACGTAAACCATTTAAATAATTTGTTGGTCGGGATATAGTTCAATTTGATTAGATAGTTAATACACGCGATATAATTCATTTAAATAGTTTTATTTCATAAGTAATCATTGCGGTAACCGAAGATAACATTAAATATGTACATTTATAACGGTATCCTTTTAATATTTTAGCTACAGAACAGAACCTTACAACTTTTTATATCCTGTTTTTTATCGTAATTTTAGTTCATTCATAAACAGTTAATGAAATTTTGCTGCTCGCTTTACATTTTCATTAGATACGCGCCTGATACGTATTTTAAAAGAGCCGATGTTTCATAACTTTTGGGTGGATATCAGTGTCATACGATTTTGCAATCTAATCTTTATCATACGTACAATTATGAATGATTGCTTTTAGTAGTAAACCAATTAACATGACATGACAATATTCAATTTATTAAGCTCCAGTTTCACACGAGTGCGGACTCGGCAAATGTTTAAGGAAAGTTTCGATGATTCAAGTGAAAACGAATGTAAGTTTTCACTAGAATAATATAATAAGTTTAGTCTCATATTTATTTTACTGGTATTATAAATATTTTATATATAAGATATGGAAGCAAGCTCAAGCAAGGAAGGAACCTCGCATTCGTTGTACAGTCATAGAAAAAATAACGTGTACATAAAATGCTCTAAAGTATATCCCAGTGCACTTTAATTCCGCGTAATAACAACGTCGTATAAGAACGTATACAGCGTGCTCGCGAGGAAATCAAAAGATTTTAATGCTGGATTCCTGACCATTTTAGAGTCTTTAATGTTATATAAAATTTCCTGGATTCGGCTAGGTTTCAGAGATAATCAACCTTTGAATTGACATTATGTCTCAAAATATTTTTTGTTTATTTTGATGTCTAGAATGCATAGTTAAAATCTTTCGGAATGCTCGCGAGTATCCTGTATATAAGAGGATTATTTCACTTACATATTTTTGCACTTGACTGTACTTTATAATCGGCGAAATATAAATGAACCTTAATCACCGTTTTTCATATCATGTTGCTTGTACTGCAATGGTACCGGTGCATTTATTCTATTCAATAGGAGATTGTGTCTTAAGGGAGCAATTTTAATTATGTACAGTGTGTACCCAATCGGTGGAAGTATTTAGTAAAGGATCTCAAATTTCCATATGAATTGCGAAAAATTACAAGTTATTATTTTACCCACGATAGTGTCAATAGCACATTATGATACATCGAGTGTACTGATCAATGCACACGAGTTGTATATGATGTTTTTCAACACACTTGCAAGGAAAAACTTACTTTTAGTAACACTTACTAACCTTGCTCGCTAGGTAATTACTACTTAAATACTTATTCAGGTATTATCCCAAATTTACGTTCAAACTTTTTACATTAGGCAAACCTTCCGTTCCTTACTTAAAGTTAACATTCTACATACCTATAAGCACAATACTATATAATTCATATTTCTGTGTTAATACTCGCGGATAAAATACAACTTTGCACCCTTGTATAACAAATAACTATTATTTTATAATTACATATTTTTAAGGACTAATATTTTACGTAAACCTTTGAACCATTTTTTTTACATTCATTACCTATTCAGTTACGCATTCCTTACTTCGTTTAGAAACTTAGTTTTATCATTATCAGACTCGATAGTCAATGTCACTGTCTATTATTTCCCTAACATTGCAGTTGCAGTGTGAATGTAATTGAAAACGTAAATATTTACATTATAAAGGCTGTATGAATGTGGATCATATTCTCTATGTAATAACTAGGTAGGCATTTAAATACCAGACTATTTGCCGTCGCAGTCTACTTAGACTAAACTGCACAGGTACGTAAAATGAGCTACATAGGTTAGGTAACGTATGTATAAATATACATAAGTAGCGTACGGAATATCTGTATTGTTGTGAAAATGGTTGTTTTGCGCGTGTCCAATTCGTTCACGTGTTTTTATCTATTTCGATGGCAAATCTGTAGTAACTACCTATAACCTGACAGCATAGGCATACCCTTCATTAAACCAACTTTATGCAAAAAACTATGAATTTTCTGATTTTACTTTTTTTTATTAAATTCCTTGGTCTCTTTGGTTCTGTTTAGATCCACATTTTGGCTTTCAGTTGATGACGCTGTTTTTCGATCACACAGACACTATCAACCTATAACAGTTCCATGCTGGACAAATGCCCCTCCTTTCCTATGTGCATGGACGCAATAAGAGGTTTATGCCTATAATCGCCACGCTGGTTGTCGATCGCAGTATTGTGTCCACTGTGATGACGCTGCTGCCCATCATCAATATTCAATAAATGATCAGTGACACTTCAATCCCTTTTGACTTTTACGACACCCACGGGAAGAGTTGAGGTGGTGACAATCGTATTCTTACTACCGTCACCACAAGGTCAATCACGAACCCCGAAGCGAATGGTGTTTCGCATAATTTTGGCGTGATTGAATGATAGCGGTCACAAACTAATATATAGAGGTATCGATATCCTGACTATGATCGCAGCGATATGAGTGAGTTAATATAAAACCTTAAGTAAATAAAAATAATTGTATAATCAATCGAAAATGGAATAATTATATGTAAGATCTACAATTTAATGACAGCGTTATTAATAATAAAGCTTAGAAAAATATTGGAAAATATTACAATTATGAGTGTGTTAATGATTCCATCAAAATGATTTTTTTTTATTAATTGCTAAGAAAAATCTAATTGGATTCCAATATTCAGATTAATGTGGAAGTATGGAATTCGTTGTGGTATCCATAGGTATGACACCTATCGTTTATTTTATCAATACATTGTGTACCTATAGTTTGTTATTTTGAGTAACTATTTTCATTTAAATAATAACTATGGTAATACAAACGGCCAATTGGAGTTTTTCCAATATCTAGATACAAGTGCCTACCAACAAATATGCTGTCTCCATTTGATCTAACATACAAGGTACACGAGATGCGAAGTGATTGTTTGCCCGATTACGTTCGTCAGATGTCTTTGGCCGATAACAGTTGAGTTATTGTATCACTGTTGAAAATAGATCTGAGTGAACTTCCTCGGCGCCGGTGCCGATACCGCTACGTAAACCTTCTCACGTGGTATTGTTTTTATTATCCCTCCGAACCACCGGTATCGGCTTACTGATAACGATACGTCAGATACGTGTGTATTGATAAATAAGGACTTGTACTCGGTAAGCAGGCCGTCGGCAGCAGCCACGCTCTACGGCGCAACAACATCGCTATGTCAATTGCGATACATGTCCTCCAATGCTTAATGCTTCATTGCGTTTTAATGAATCGGCTTACCGGGTCACAGGGGCACGATTAACATGTAAAGAGAAGCTTCAGTGCCGTTGCCGGGTGTTTGTTGTGATGAGGTTAGAGGTGGAACTCACCGGCAGGTCTGGTGGTACGGCGGGCGGGCTCGTCCTCGCGCAGGTCGGGCGCGTGGCGGCGCGCGGCGGCCGGCGGGGCCAGCGCCGCCAGCGCCAGCACCAGCACGGCGACCAGCATCACGCCGCACTGCTCACTAGTATCTCGTACCGGCCTCGCTCCCGGCGAGCGTCGGAGCTCACTATTTTCGCCGCGCGCGGAGTCGGTGCAGCGAGCGTTCGTATCGAGCGGAGGTTCGCGACTAGCGGGCGTCGTCGTGGCGCGACGGCTGAGCCGGACTGAGACGAGCGCGCGATTTCCCGGCTGACGCGGC
>JALPQI010023160.1:0-16770 GCA_025490895.1 Thaumatotibia leucotreta
ATTAAGACACATTTGTACGGGATCAGTATGGAGAAGTATATATATATATATATATATTAATGCCCTTGACTGTACCCTCAACGTTTTAATGTTGAAGTTTGGTCACACCTGTCTCTGTACACTACATTCTTGTACCTACCTACATAAAAACTGATACACACACCGTCAGGAAGCAATAAAGATGAAATTTTACTCAAGGAATTACGCAACAATATTTATTTCGCGCTACAGTAAAAATTACAAAAATTTAAGACCGAAATCACAAATGTTGTATTGAAGGAAGTTTCCACCGAAAAATACACCCTCAGTACTTAGTTCTTCAAACTGCTCGGTCGGCTGACCAACAGTAAGAAGATAAGTGGCCATGGCTACCACTTCTGGATCTGAAATAAAACAGGCGTTATTAAAAAAAACCGAAGTTACCTGATAAAATGTACTTGCAATTCGTACCGTACGAGTATAAACAAACATTAATGTAAAACTGAGGTGAAATAAATTAACCTTAAAAATTTCTTAAAAAAAAGAACTCAAAAGGTAGGGCTGTGAAAATTACTTTGCAATCTACTAAGGATGAATTGCCATAAATGTACATGTAAGACAAAATAGCGACGACAGTAGCAAACAAAGGAATTACGTAGAATATATCATATTTAAGGTTTTACAACTAATTATACATGTAACCAATATGTTATGTGTATTGTGTAATATAGTAAACTTACTTGAGCTCACGGCCAAATTGGGTGAAACATAGACTGGTATGATGTTATTATTCAAGTATGTAGTTATTTCAGCTCGGTCAAGCCTTAAGTCATGGTCATGTACCCCTGGTATGACCAGGGTTACAGTTATTAGTTCTGGAATAAGTATTAAAAAGTATAAGCCCCTGGAAAATGGGTACAAATTGCTCTTTGGTTAGAATCAATAGTACGTATCAAGGGTACGGAAAGAACATGTCTAATCAATTCAAATTACAGAAGGAAAAACTACCTTACTTTTAACAGAATAAGGTGTGAATTTGCCCTGATTTTTTTAAGCACTGGACATGTTTTCCCGTGGACCTTCATAAGGGTACATTTTATGAATGTGCCCAGTAGATTAACCGTACCTAACATTTCCGATTTTAAAACAGGAACAAATTTTATTTTGTCGTCCCTATTTTTTTATTTAAGACGGTTTGTAACGCGGGAACATAAAACATAAAATTGAAACGAAATCCAACTTATTATAAATTCATTCTACCTACTTAGTTATTTTAGTATCATTTAGATACAAGATCTTAAACCATGAACGAAGTAAAGGAGTGGAAAACGCCTACAAATAACACGAATATCATGTAATATTTTGCAAGGAAATAAGACAATCTCGGCAGCAACTATATTGTATTTTGCAGAAAAGTAATATGAAATTATTTCTTACGGGTTATAGTGCCATCTTCTGTGCATAAATTTACTCGTAAAAAGCGCACTTTCTGAGGACATGCATCGTAATAGTACATTACGATACAAGCGCGAGCAGAATCAAGTTTGAAACAAGTGGCGATTCATAAAATATCATGTGAAAAAAAAGACATTACCGTAACCTAATGCTCCAGTGCCTTGATGAACCTCTGGTTCGCTCCCCCTGAGATAAAACTTCACATTGGCGGGGTTAGCAGTATTTGTAATGGATTCGAATGTAAAAGCAATAACCAGGTTGTCTGTTACTGTGTCAATACTGAAATGGAAATAAATCACATGTTTTAACTAAGTTAAAATACCTACCTACTCAAAAATTGCTATTCTCACACTCATGCCCTACGAACAAATAAAACATGGAAGCCGCACGCCATACTAAAGTGCCTTTCAAAAACGGTCCTGAATTTTAGTTGACAAGTGTCACCCCCTCTTCAATGCATCACGGCAAAGAATTTCAAAATCAACCTAGAAAAACTGAAACCGCCATTTAAAAATAGTTGTGATTGGTCTATCAAAGTTTTGATTGGCTATATTCTATAAACATTTGTCAAAGATGTTGCGCGGTGTTATGAAAAGCGCTATGTCCAGCCTATCTTGGCACAATTGAACAATCGTTTTTGGGGGCATTTTTGAGTTGGCGTTAGACGTCCATGTTATACATGGTCGCAGCTCATGCCCAACGCCCTACTCAGGACTGTGAGCGGTAGCCGTACCACGAGCTGCCGCTGCGTTACTAACGCGGACTTACTTTCTATCTGGCTTGCTCGCTTGGTATGCGAGTACAAAAGGAATGGATGGAAATTAATTCTGCGGTAGCTCATAGTAACCACACACGGTAGCAAAGACCCTACTATCATTCTTAGAGACCCTGAATGCGCAGCCAAGATATCAACCTCTAACGCAGTAGATTAGCGTAGCTTCCTCTCTATGTCACTCTTTATGAGTGTGACAAAATCAGTTACGTTTCGTTCACGACTGAGCGTTAGCGTTTGGCAACTTGGCTATCCCATTAAAGTTATACTGTAATGGAATTGGCAATAGAAAAAAATAAGAGCTCTTAGGCCCTGGGTTTTCTAGCCGGCGGCCGGCGACCGCTGACGATGTTCGAATGTTTTGTTCGCGAATGTTTGAGGGTGGTTTCTCTGAAACGTCGCCGGCAGCGGGCAACCGACAACGTGTCAGAGAAACCACCGATCGTCGTCGGCGGCGGACACGTGTCGGTCGCCGGTTGCCGGCCAGAAAACCCAGGGCCTTACAAAAATTCATCCACTTTAGCCTTGTCCAATCCTACATATAGACTGTTGCTAGTAGTGACCGATATATTGGCACTAGGGTAGTGTAAATTCTCGTTGGCACGGTAGAAAGGGTTAGGCAACTGTCGTCCTGATATCTTGCAGCGAGAGTGCTCGGCGAAGAACTTACGAATACAAAACGTGTCGTACGATTGGCACGGTCGTTCTATATTACCGTGGATATCTGAAAAATAATGTTTACCTATATTAAATATATTTTCTTTAGTCATTTCATCTGGTGCTGGTCTAAGGAGCCCAAACTTATTACGTAATTTATTTCCCAATTTCCTGTGATCACGTTTCAACTTCATCATCAGACTGGCTCCATGATATCATTTTATTATGCTGTATTTATATTGTCATGATCTGACTTACATATTAAAAAAATAATTTCAATTGGTAACCAGAAAACCATATATTTAGTAAGAGACTGGAATTGTATCTCGCGGCGGAATAACGTCGCATCAATCATGCACTATTTAAAGAACAAGTAGGTAAATAAAAACTAAAAATATAACCATGAAGCACAATACTTTTGAAATTCTATCTAGATTCAACATATTAAAACGATTGATGGCTGGCAACCTGCTTAATAAGAAATTTTATTGGTATCCATTAGAACTTACCAGGATTTCCATCGTCGAAACCAAATTTATAAGAGCCATTCCGAAGATATTTCTTATCATTTAAGAGAAAATCGACATTTTTGTTAAGTAAAATGTCACCAAGTTTTTCTTGGTTGAGTCTAGAAATCAAATCATCACCAAAAGCGTATGGAATGTCTAAATGGATGTTTCCTTTGTGATTTAAGCCCAAAATCGGGATGACATATCTCACGCAGAGAAAGATGAAGCAAAAATACTTGTGCATAGTGGATAATCTACCAGTACGAATGTGAATAAGTTGCCTTGTACATTGTATTTGATGTATATTTATACGTGCGTGTGCGATTAATCGATTGGAATGATTTATTGAAATTTAATTGCTGCGTTTATCAAGAGCCATGACAGCCAAGAAAAAAAGCGGGCCTAATTTCGTTGGCCTGTAAATTCTCGGTTGTCAGACGTCTACTGGACATATACATTATACATCCTCCAGTAGGAGATTTGGGACATTCAATTGCTAGTTTGATATAAGTGTGGTTAAAAAAAATAAAACTGATCATTGTCTCCGATGACACTCTGTATAACATATTTGCCTTTGCCTTCATTTGGCTTAAGAAATACTTGGTTAGAATCCTGTGCTTGATTATTTTCTCGCGGGCACCCTGTATAGAATGCATGCAATCTTGTAACATTTAACATATCTTTATAAATTATGCGTTATTATCAACAGTGGTAATTTCATGAGCAATTGAGACCGATCATGATCACGCAGAACACAACATAAAAACGATAAAACAGATAGTGAATACAGTAACACTTAAGTATTAATTTGTTGATTTGATTCTCAAAGCAAATCATATTTGTAGCAATAAGGCACTGACCTCACCAAAGGCGAGTAAGCGATAATATCAACTATTTTCTCGCTAAGAAGCGAACAAAAGATACGTTCTCCTGTAGGCTTATGATGTCGTCTATCGTTGTTGCCATCAGGTTCTAACAAGTATAGTTCGTGAAATATAAATTGGTAACTTTCTACCTACATTATAGTAACAATAAACGTTCAATTTATATTTCTCGAACTATATGCAAATGCGAAAGTGACCCATAGCACGATAAACGGCAAACGCGTGACCATCATAAGCCACATGTGTCAGGAAAATTGGCAGATATCATTATTTGACCGTTATCTATGCCAGCTCCAATTTTTCGTCAATGCAAAAAGCGATCAAACTCAATATCTTAAGTCAGTTTAACAAAAAATAATAATTAGTCGTCTTCTGCAAAACTATGGTCATTAGCTGGCTGTTTAGTGTTTATACTGCCGGTGAGAACTTTTTTTAATGCAATGGCTCGAGAAGAAAAAACTCCATCAATCGCTAGGCACTTGCTGCTCATTCATCGCTATTGGTAGGACCAGTGCCTTAAGCGACTAATTATTCTGTAAGTTTGTTTTTATTTATAGGTCGATTGCGAAAAAATGGGCCCAGTGCAGTACCGCGAACTATGAAATCCACAAATTGCGGGGATTTTTCTAATGACGCCTTCGTTGGAATGACAGAGACAATCCCCGAAAATTTTCGGTGTTCTCGTTAGCAGGCCAGACTCCAGCGCAGAGTTTCTTTAAGGGCCCGTTTCAACATCTCCGAATAAAATATAATTATCTGTCAGATAAATTCTAGCTGTCTTTTCCTTTTAGCCTACTAGAGGATAGGGATAATTTTATCTAACGGTTATACATATTTAGTTGCTTTAGAAAAAACTTCAAAAAATGTGATATTGGCATTGCATTACAGATTACTAGTTGTTAGTGTTCAGTACCCGTAGCGAAAGGGGCCCTAACTAAATATTATTAAGACTTCGCTGTCTGTCCGTCCGTCTATCTTTAACCAAGCTGTATCGCAAGAATCCCTATAGCTAAACAGTTGAAACAATAAATAATATTGCTCTATTGCCGCTAAAACAAAAATACAAATATTTCTAATGAAACACACGGATGGAAGTTGATATTGTAACGACATTTATTGGAAAGTCATATATAATGTATGTAAGCGGTTTAGTAAATATAAACATCTCACTTTGATTTTTATAAAGATACAAGTCAATTACCACCTTATGGTAAGCGACTAAGTGGGACGATTTTACTAAAATTGTCAGATATACTACCTGAACAATTAAACATGTAACATAGGTATACGTGCTAAATACATAAATAAATAAAACATATTCTATAATCAGAGATCGGACAAATATGTGTCATTGTTCGCAATAATGTGGACATAACTCCAAAGTTGATTAAATAATTAATCGTTTAATCATTTTCAGATTACCTATTTAACACTTACTGGTAAGTATAAAAACCTTTGTAAATAATTTAAATAGCTTCGCAATCTTTCAATAAATTATTCGTTTAATTATTAATTTAATCAAAATCGCACAACGCATCAGTATTGCGATACAGCGAGGAAATGCCGCCAGCATCCTCGGTACAATGCCACAAGGGCCAATCTTAGATATAGGTTAGGTTAAGTAGTAGTTAGATTTAATCTATGTACATAAATTGTAGTTTTGAAAATAAATTTATATAAAAAAAAATAATAAATAAAAATAAAAATAAATATCTTGGGAAATCTTACAAAAATCGACCTAGTCCCACGGTAAGCTCAATTAAGGCTTGTGATGTGGGTACCAGGCGACGATATATATAATAGATAGATACATATAGATACTTAAATACATAGACAGCCATGACCAAGGAACAAACATTTGTGATAAATAAATACACAAAGAATGCCCTCGCCGGGATTCGAACCCGAAACCTCCAGCTTCGTAGGCAGGATCACTACCAACTAGGCTACGGAGGCTGATAAAGCTTTAAAAAAATAAAACAAATTTGAAGTGTTGTCCATATTATGACAATGATGCACATTTGTCCGATCTCTATCTATAATATACACAAATATTCTCATAATATTCATACAGGTGGCTTGTGATGGTCACGCGTTTATCGTTTATCGTGCTATTCGTCTCTTTCGCACTTGTATACTTTGCTAGAACCTGACAGCAACCATCATAACTAACCCAGACTTTTTTGCCCACTGTATGTATATTTTAAATACCTATAAAGATAATGAATTTATAGATTAAATAGGGCGTCCCAAAATTATGGAACATCAAGGGAAAGTACCTTAAATATCGTAGAGTATTTTGCTCAAAGAAGACTTTATGTTTCTTTTTAAAAGTAATTAATACACAAAAATCTTGACTCGTCTTAATAAATAATGTTGTTGCAATTAGAAGTTAGAACTAACATTTTCAACATTTTACGTTGTTCCTTTCTTTGAAAATATTAGGTTACTTAAGAAGAGTTATTATTATTTTGTTTTTCTTTAGATTTGCATAACAAAATAGGAGTCGGAGCAAGTAATTTGTCCAAAATCTTTGAATGTAGTTACCAATTTTTATAAATACCATAAAGTTTTATTTGAGCAAATACCCTACCTATCTATTATATTTAATGCATTTTCCCTTCATGTCCCATAAATTTGAGATGCCCTGTATATAAAAAAGTAGATACCTAATACAAGACATATACATATTATACTTGTTTAGAGAATGATACACAGAAACAGCCATAGCGGTGGGGCAAACATTAATGCCCATGACAAAATTATGAAAGTTATAAAATTTTTACACCAAAGTCACAGATCTGATATTGTATGTAGTTAGCAAGGAAATATATCCCAGTATACGTAAATTCTTCAAGATATTCGGTTGGGAGGTTAGTGAAAAAGCGAGCATACATGAGCGGGACAGCAGGATCTGGAAAATTAAAAGAAATTTTGTTATCCTAAATACCTACGATAATATAACAGTAATCGAAATAATGGGTGCAAAACTTTAACAAAACTTTAAAAATTGACATGGGAGCACCTTTGCCAAAAAATTGCAAATATTATTTCATAAAAATTTAGTTATTAAAAATAATTTGATTTGTTTTCACAATAACTTCTGTAGGTGTATCATTATTATACAAATATATATTGATATCTAATCTAACTTTCAAGGTTGTATTTTATATAGTTACCTGTACTTAAGGCTAGTGTGGGTCCCGCAATAAAATTATAACTGTTTATTTCGTCGTAGCTATATATTTGTGACCTGTCAAATCTCAGATTGTCTAGTTGCGGTATCACTGCAGTTATAGTTAGAGATCCTGAAATTAAAATTAAATAAATATTCAAGTAATGTGTAATAGAGATAAAACTTAATATGTCAAACAATTCTTTTAACTCTTATTTCGCACCTTTCGAGTGTTGGCAGGTAATTATTAATTTCAGATCATAGAATTAAATAGTATTCATTTAAGACATAAGACATTTTTAAGATTTCTGCCACTACTCTTGTCATTCGAACGCACTATTTTGAAGACAAGTGTAAAGTGATACAGGGGCCTATTGCATAACAAATTACAACTCATATTACAAGCGGAAGTCTCTTTTCTATTTCTCTTACTAGAAAGAGACTTCCGCTTGTAATATTAGTTGTAATTTGTTGTAGGTCCTAGATCGAATGAAATTCTGCGGGCCTACCGCGAACTACAACATTCGCAAATAACGGGGATTTTTCTCTGTCACTCTAATAACGCCTTCGTTGGAGTGACAGAGAGAAATCTCCAAAATTGACCAACTTTGGTGTTCGCGGTAGCAGGCTTGCACGAAGTGTGATGGTGAAATATAGTGTTGTAGCAGTAAGTCATCATCAGCCTATGATATCCACTGCAGGACGTAGGCCTCTCCTATTAACCATGCGTATAGACGCATTAGGAGGTATATGCCCATAATCGCCACGCTGGGCAAGCGGATTGGCGATCGCAGTAATGTGTCCACTACGATGACGCTGCTGCCCATCATCAATATTTTATCAAATAATGGTAAGTGACACTTCAATCCCTAAGTCGACTCTTACGACACCCGCAGGTTGGGGTGGTGACAAATGTATTCTGACTGCCGTCACCACACGGCGCAAGTAGTAGCAGTAAGTAATAAAAACTAAAACGTATAATTTATGTAATAACGAAACGTATAATTTATGTAATAATAATACACTCTGGAATTGTTATTGTATCACAACCGCATTGACAATATATTATGAAGTTTTGAGTTTTGAGAAGGGAACATTTAAAAACGAATTATGTCTAATTAAAAAAATAACAATAGTTTTTCAAATACCCCTTTCAAAAAAATTACCCAAAAAAACCCTTGTTAGCCAAATATTATACAAATAAAGTTTTTAAAACAGGTAGTTTGGAAACCTAAGTTTTTAAACATATGAGCGAGACAATTCGATCACGAAGTGTTCAGTTTTTTATGCAGGACGGAAAACATAAGAATTTGCATGGAGCAGTTGTTTATTTTCGTGATTCGAATATTGGCCTGATAGGTTAATTTAAGAAATTAATTTCGTGTCAGTCTGTATAATAATCATTGTTTACCGTTCGTCAATAGCAAAAAAAATTTGACTGTTTCCATAGAATTTGACGTCTTTGACACATATCGTGAAACATTTTTGCAGATATATTTTTACGTTGAAGGTTGAACTCAAGGTTGAAATCGATGATAAAACCAGTAATGTGTTCTAAAAGTTTTAAGGTTTGTATACATTGTTTTGTTTTCTACAGACAAAATGTATAGTATTCGTTGATAAATATCACAATTCTTTAGAGTTGAGTTAAATGAACAATATCAGTGTCAAATAGTATCCAGCTGAAAGTAAGGTACTGTAGTAAAATCTAAATACAACACATACATTACTTACCATAATTTATTAATCCAATGCCTCTTGTCACTATAGGCTCTTTGCCTGCAAGGTAATACCTGAAATAAGTCTGATTGGAAGTATGAATCACACCGTCGAATCTGACGGCAAGAACCAAATTATCTGTTACTTTATTGATGCTGGAAAAAAAACATACATTTTATCGAGAATTAATATGTATTGCATTTTATTTAGAAACTTTACTTAGGTAGTTAATAAAATATTTTACTTTCAATGTATCTGTATGTAGATTACCATTAATTATTATCTAATCCAAATTGAAATCAATAACGTTTGTGGTTCTTGACTTTAAGAATATGATAGACAGTAGGAGGGCGACCAGCGCAACGATGTGCAGTCACACGATTGCATTTGTTTTATAGGAATACCACGCCGTATGCCACGCCGGACCCCCTTTCGAGTGTCAACCACATAAGGGTAATCCACTAGCTGACGTGGATTGCCCGTCTCCCCTAACGGACGCTCGTCTAATAAGAAATTGTATTAAATTGATTTTAAAATTAAAATACTGAGCGGAATCCGCGAGCGCTCGCACGCGGCGGGCGTCCGCGCCAGCTAGCGTAGGCCCTAAATCCTAAAATAATTACCAAACATAGCCTATCTCAGTCCACTGCTGGACGTAGGTCTCTCCTATTAACTATGCGTATAGACGCATTAGGAGGTAAATGCCCATAATCGCCACAATGGGTAAGCGGATTGGCGATCGCAGTAATGTGTCTATGATCACGCTGCTGCCCATCATCAATCTTCTATCAAAGAATGGCCAGTGACACTTCAATCCCTTAGTCGACTTACGACACTCGCGGAAAGAGTTGGGGTAGGGTGTATTCTTACTGCCGTCACCACTCACAAAAATATTTTTCTCGTAAAACATCAACCAGTCTTCCACGAAGGTTTACTCACTAAAATTCAACAATTCTTGCGGTGTTCAATCCGGTGAAGTATGTATCGATAAGGGTTGCAGAGATGTTGGCACTCGCAAAGTGAACACTGTGTTGGGCTCTAACGAGAGGATCCGGTACAAGCCTTTCTGAAATCTTGCACTTTGAATGCTCCGCGAAGAAATTCCGAATGCAAAATTTGTCGAACGCTTGGCATGGACGTCGTATGTCGCCATGGATATCTAGAAAAATAATAATTAATAAATATTTGGGGATAACCTTATTTACATCGATCGGCACAGTGAAAAAAAAGCAAGGGAAGGCAGTTTATAAGTAGGTATCATAAAAACTAGAAGACTTACGAAAATTACTAGAAAATTTTAAATGAAGAAGAAATGATCTATGTATCTAAGTGTATAGTGCACATTTACACTACATACGTACATTATTAGCACCTGTAGGCAAACCTTAATTAATAAATAAACAATAAAAAAGGATTATAAGGCCAGTTGTCCCTTGTTGAATGTAACAGTAATATTTTTTTTCAAATACCCAATATTCTAAAACTCTTACTTCTCCCACTTATACGTAAAACTGCAAGCAATTATTAATGAATCACAGTGTATTTTTTAACGAATTACTGATTCTCTGATTCAAATATTGATTTGTATCTCAGGGTTTGTAGAGTTTGAGTAGTGGATATGAATAAGTATCGGATTAAAGAGAGGGTGTTGCCAACTGAGACTCTTTCTCTTTACTAAAATGCGTGCTGACTTTACCTGGATTTCCATCATCAAAGGCGAAATCATAAAGTTCGCCAGTATCATTCGTACGAGTTCCTCTTTTGCTTTTATATGCTGCAATAGTATCCGGTATGCTTCCGATTTCAAAAATATTTTGATAACCGTGTTCACTTCGAATGTGCGGTATATAGTCCATCGCGTTACCATTCACTCCTTTGTTTTCATTACTTTGGCCTATTTTCCAAGAACTGCTCACAATAAGAAACGTTATAAAAATATGGTTCTTCATTATAGACCTATGCACTCTGAAACTTGAGATGACTAAGAGGTACAACCAATTGTGTTTGCCTGAATATATAGATTATTCACAGAAATCAAACAATTTCAGTCTAATTAGTAACATACTTAAGATTTATGGAAATCTAATTTGAGGATTTGAGAGCAAAAATGAACGCCAAGTTTTTTGAAGGCGTAATGATATAACCGATAAATCAATGAGTCAGGTGACTGAATATTGAGCATACGTAGAGCATTGTGACGACGTTGAATTTACTTAGAGAGGAGATGTTTTTCATTATACGTAATGGGTAGATTAAAAGCGTCAATAACTGCTACATCACAGTTTCCGCAAATTTTCGGATGATGATATAATATATCGGTAGTACGTCTTGTCTATAGAAAATAATCGTTTCGTATGACACCACGTCCAGCTGCCACGCAATCCGGTTCAACTGCAAACTCTCCTTCTAAAAGTGTAACACCCAACGACGGTAGGTACCATCGACGCTGACGTAGTCTATCGCATCAGCATGGTATGGATGAAGTGACGGGAACTCTCAGGATGCTTAGCCAAGTTGCCAATCGCTAACGCTTAGTAGCGTATCGTAGATTTCACTCTCTGTCACTCTTTTTTATTAGTGCGACAAAGACAGCTAGCTGCCTTTCGTTTACGATTGACTAACGTTGGCGACTGGCAACTTGTCTAAATACCCTGGTGTGCTATGTGACCGCAAAATGGCGGTGCGAATAAAGGGAAAGGTGTACAAAGCCGCATTTCGCCCGGCTCTACCTACTACCTACTACCTACAGCGCTGAATGCTGGCCCTTTAAGGCCCATTCCACAAAACTGCATACAACAGAGATGAAAATGTTGCGGTGGGCAGTCTGCTTAGCACATGATATGCGCGACAGTATCTCGCCGCGAGACAGACTATCCGTCCCTCTTTTGTTGATATAGCTAGTAAAGGACGGGAGATCTATCTCGCGGCGACATACTGTCGCACCAATCATGTGCTAAGCCTATTGGAGATGTTACCCGACTCGATCGAGTGAAAAATTTGTATTTTATGTGAATGAGTTAGAGACAGTTTTTTTTAAACTTGGCTTGTAGGTGCTCGTGTACTGGTGTTCATTGCATTGCACAGATTAGCATCAAACTAAACCGTATCCGAATCAAATAAAAATGGTTAATGATGGCTTAATTACCTACCTTATTCATTTAAATATGCGTGTGAATTGAAAAATGATTGCTTAATTTGCTGAAATAATTTGTATGTGAAAATTATGCAAGGGCACTCTACACACATTTGAAGGCCCTATGTATAGCCAGGATCAGGGGACCACAACAAGAAGCCCGTTTCTCGAACGCTTGTAACTTGTTATGCAAGTGAAAGTCTCTTTTTAACACTATGAATTAGATAAGGACTTCCGCCTGTATTAGAAGGTACAAGCTTTCGAGAAATAGGCCCAAGGGGGCTACCAAGAGCTACTAATGCGATGCAAATTAGGACCTAATCTGAATCACGATGTGTCAATTCCGTAGAACAACTGTCAAAAACTGAAAAGCCTAACCTAAACTGAATCGCATTTAAGAAATCATGGTAGCCCACCAGGGGGGCGATTTTTGAGATTCGAACGCTTGAATCATACATTCGAAAATGAATAAAAACGATGAAATGCTATTTTTGAGATTCGAGTGATAGAAAGTTCAAAAACGACTGCGGTTGACCATTCGTATTCAATTCTATTAATATAGAAATTGGATAAGTACGTAGATACTCCAATAAAGTGTCACTGTCAATTCTGTCAAAACTGAGACCCTACCGCGAACTACGAACGAAGTGTTGGCTCTCTCTCGCACTTGTGAATTCGTACGTAAGTGTGACATAGGCAACACTTCGTTCGTGGTTCGCGGTAGGGCCTCTGTTGATGTTTGTTTGTGTGCACCATAGATTATAATAACATTAATCGTAGATTGACGTTCCGATTCACTAGCGGAACATGCTTTTTTATACTAAAAACCGTTAAATAATGTTTAATATGTTATAATTGATTACTATTTTTAGCTGGAATATGAATTCCGACGTCAGTGTGCCATAATTTAGTTTTGTTACATTAAATTTAAAAAAACCGGTAAATATCGACTTTCTGCGTGCAACGTGTCGCAAAGATATCGATAATCAATCTCTAGCTTTCTGAGTGCGACTTTCAAAAATAGGGTATATTGGCTTCATTCGAAAATATTCGTGAAAAATTTTGACATTCGAATTTGAATTCGAACGGGAATTTGAATTCGTGCGATAGAAATTCAAAAATCGGCCCCCTGTTCGGATAGCGATAAATCTGGATAACATATTTTTGTCCAGGTTTATTGCTAAAAAGTGGATAAATACATTGTACAAAAATACAGGAGGAAACATGAGTCGTGAACAGTAATACGTTTTTCTAACTCTATAGACAAGTAACAATTATTTAATGCCTCACAAGTTACTTAGAAATAGTCATGTTTTATTTTTATTTTTTTGTGGCTTTTTCTATTTTTTTAGGTGTTTTTCAGAAATGATAACAGCTATATAAGCTAAAACGTGAAATAAAATCAATTTTACACCAAATGACAAAATTGCCGTTATTAATTACTTCAATTTGAAGAGGTAATTTAAATTATTCCATTAATTTGTCTTAAAAATCCTTTTGGATATCCTAAAGCCAAAAAATACAAAACATAAATTCAAAAAAATACTTGTTTTTAAAGTAACTTGTGGGGCATGTACTTGTTAGTTGTTTATAGAGTTAGAAAAACGTATTATTGTTCACGACTCATGTTTCACCCTGTATAAGCAAATGAAACAAGAAAGTTCATTGTTAAACAGTTTTACTATTTAATAGGTATTCGATAAAAAAATTACAAAAATTTTATACCAAAATCACAAATATTGTATTGTAAGTAGTTCCCGCTAAAAAATGCGCCCTCTGTACTTAATGCTTCCAATTGCTCTAGCCGGGCGCCCAAAGTAGCAAAATAACCTATCATGGCCAGAACTTCTGGATCTGAAATGATGGAGAGGTCACGGTTATTTTTGAGAGTGAAGAAAACCTGGGTGCTCAGCCAAGTTGCCAATCGCTAACGCTTAGTAGCGTATCGTAGTTTTCCCTCTCTGTCACTCTTTCATGTTAGTGCGACAAAGATAGCTGCCTTTCGTTTACGATTGACGATTAAGCGTTAGCGATTGGCAAATTGTCTAAGCACCCTGAGGTACTTCAAACCACAATTGACGAGTTGCCTCTCTCGCACTTATAAATTTGTACGTAAGTGTGCCAGAGATGCAATACGTTAATGAAGGTTCGCGGTAGCCCTTCTAACCTAAGCCCGTTTTATAATTCGTCGTGCCGACAAAATTTGTGGGATCCTCATGCCTTGGTTCTGAACATACGGAGACCTGTTTTGACATTTTCGCTTACTGTGCCCTATTTCACAGCTTAGCTTTATGCCCGGTTCATATTATTCCCGTCCAGTGATCCAGCGGTCTAATCCAGCCCAGTGCTGGACTGGATCATATTGTTTACATTATTCCAGTCTTTTAAGAGTAGCTGGATTGGAAACACAACTGTGACAATGATCTAGCACTAGTTTGGAACTGGAATGGCTGTGTACATTATTCCAGTGCCGCTGGATTGGGTGAGCTGGAATTAAAAGTTGACGGTCTTTCCAGTCACTGGACTGGAATTCTCACTGGAATGGGTGCATTGTGCATTCCAGTGTCGGTTCACATTATTCCAGTAGCATTTCAGTACTGGAATGGAATGCTAGAATAATGTGAACCGGGCATTAGGCTGGTTTGTTTGAAATATTTGAATATTTAGAGGACTAAGTGCTAGGAAAAAAGTAGATAGGTATGTATGCAAAGCTGAAGTTTCTAAGGGCCCGATTCGTACAATTTGGTGACTAAAATTGACATCGTGTTCCACTGCTCTAAATAAATAATATATGTTTTTGTTTTTACTAACTTTAGAGCAGGCAATCATAAGCTAATGCGATTACCCAAAGCGTACACAATATTTAAGAAAAGTGTTGATAGTCTCTAAAACAGAAAAACATCGCTTCACATGATTTGATTGCCTTTATTAACATTATAAACTTATAAATAATAAATATTGGATGTCATATACCAAAGAAAAAACGTCCGAGGTGGGAATCGAACCCACGTGCTCAGCTTTCACTATAAACTTATTTTTATACTTTTAGCCCGGGGTTTTAGAAAAAAGTAAAACAGTCCAACATAGATTATTATTCAGTTTTGAAAGAGTTTTTTCTTGGTCATAACATAACCATCGTAAGAAAGGAGAAATGTTTTTCACCAAGCTACGAGTAAACATGTTTCTAAAATTAATATACTTACCTAGTAAATTCGGGCAGTTAGACATTACCATAATCTACAGGGTGTTTTTAGATTTCCGTTAAATTGGACAGGTTACTTGGGACATTAATAGAAGTTGCCTGGTATATCGGCTTTTGTTAATTTCGTAAACATTTTTTTTTTGTTTTCATACATAACAATTGTAATGGCAAGTGTGAAAGAACGTTAAGAATAAGATCACAGGTGACTGACGGCACACGGCATATTAGGATGTAATAAAGGTTGCAATGCACTTGTTCAGTCATTAAGCTTATATTTTTAATAACTCAATAAAAGTGTCCTAAGAGGACACTAGTTTCTTAGAGAAATTGATTATTTTTGGCCTAAATAAGCTTCCCTTTAATTTAACGGCAATCAATAAAAACGCGGTGTATAACAATTAAATACTAACTTGTACTCAAAGCAAAGACGGGTGACACTGTGAATGGCATAATCAAGTTATTTGCATACGTGGTTATTTCAGCTCTGTCCAGTCTTAAATCATTTAATCCTGGTATTACCATCGTCACGGTTATTTGTTCTGTAAGAAAATCAAAGTCAAATAATTCTTTATTCAAATTGGCATAGCAATAAACTCTTTTGAATGGTCTAACTTACACATGAAATTAAAAATACTTCTGGCTCTTACTCTACACCATTGACCCGAGAAGAATAGGTTTATAGAGAAAAATAAGTAAGACCGGTAATTTTATTCAGGGCGCTTAAAATTTAAATACATTAAAAGAAGGCAAAGTAAACATCAAATTTAAATACTGTTTGAAACGTCAATGAAAAGCAAAATTCTACTTTGTGTCTAGATTTTTGTTGGGTACCTTGACGCTGATCTTCCATGAAAGCCAACACAAGGTGCATTCAGACCAAACGAGCATTCGCTGTTCTGTCCCCCACTCTACGAAATCAACGGTACGTCTCTACGAAATACGGTGTTTCTATGCGATTTTGTTACGCGTTTATCGTTTTTGTTCATTACCATCACCACTTTATTTACCGTTTTATAAAAGCAAACGAGACTATTATGCCAGAATAGCAGACAAACATGCGTCTGCTCCCCCAATCTTTGGGGGAGGCCTATGTTCAGCAGTGGACGTCTTTCGGCTGATATGATGATGATGATGATGATGATGCGTCTGCTACAAGATAATCGAAAATGACTCCACTATTTATACGCAGTTCGTCAATAATTTGTGAATGGTAATGACTTTATTGTTGCGACAGAATAATCGCATAGAACTACCAAAATAATCAAATTTCGTAGAGTAGGGGGTT
>JALPQI010023161.1:0-21413 GCA_025490895.1 Thaumatotibia leucotreta
GAATTGAACAATTATTTTTGGGGGCATTTTTGAGCTGGCTTTAGACGTCCATGTTATATATGATCGCAGATAAATATCGTTAACTTGTGAATGAAAAATCCGTATCTAGTCGAGCATTCACAGTGTCTGTTTAGAGCGTTCAGTCTTTGGCCGCAAACATCACTCGAAGCAACACGTAACTCTGAAGAAAGTTCTCCTACCTCTGCCCTCTGGCCTCTTCACTGAAGCGGTCGGGCTACGTTTGATACAGAGCGTAACTTTGATCTCTTTGTATACATATAGTGAACTTACTATGAGGAGTATGTGGTACAAATGTAGTGCAAAATCGTTTTCATCACACTTGCTGTCTAAGCGCGCCATTGCTTGCATGCATAGCGGGAGTAATAGAAAAGTGAAATTGCCTAGGTAGTAATAGAAATTTCAGTACGTCATTTAATAATATTTTGTCTTAAAACCAATTTTTGTCGGCAAGTGTGATAACTTCTTACGCTCTCGTCAGTAATTCCGTACTTACCTCCCTTGCGCACAATGTACTTATATCCTTCGTGTTTTCATGGAAACGTCGGAATTAATCTCTCTGTCTCAATTAACTTCAGTACAGTTAAGTTCATAAATACATGAGCAAATCCGAGGCTTCAAAAATAAGTGAGCATAGAAAGATACATATGAATCTGAACAGATTTACCAATCAAAAATAGATTAATATGGCATATCAATCAGAGCAGGTGTGACATTAATGTGTAAGCAACTGAAAAGTCATAATACGGGCGAATAATTAATCCAGCTATATCTGATCCTACGAATCATACCAGACAATAATTTCGTTAAATTTTGTTGTTAATTAGGCGTAATGATTTTTCTAAAGTGCAACCCAGCAGCAATGTATGACGTCCAACTGACATAACACTCGTATGACGTTTAGATACTTATGTCTACGTTGTCGTTGATTAATGTGCTACAAGTGGATGCAATTCATTGCGTGCTCAATTACTTTGTATGAAAAAAAACCTTAACTTCCTAAAGTTTAATGTAAACAGTTTCTCTAGGTCCGATAATAATCGCCATTATATATTGTTATTCTTAATATTATCTTTTTTAACGAATTTATTTTAAAAACTACAATTTATGTACATAAATTAAATCTAACTAATCTACTTAACCTAACCTAAGGTAAACGCAGGTATTAACGCCCCCCTTAAGGCATTTTTTAAATCAGGCCTAGTTTTTAAGTATACACGTTGTCCCAAAATTTAATTTTCCTATTTTATGTGCTACTACGATAATTAAAAATGGTAAATAATGAGTTACTCGTCCTTTAATTGAACATTAAGATGTCAAAAATCTATTTCTAAATTACAGAATCGATTTCTGCTCTTAACGACCCATAAAAATGGGTGTGAAGGTATCAACGATTTTTAAGCAGCTATTACCGATTGAGTTTCAATAGTAGATTGTACAACAAGGGCATAAAGGGAACCATTTCTACCCGAGGCAATTTTATGTTAAAATAGTAGACGAGGTTAAAAATGGACATTTATGCCTTTGTGGTACACCGCTTTTCACTTTGATTACGAAGAAAATAAAATATATATTATTTATATAGGTAATATTTCTAAATAATTTAATACCTCCCTACCAATTTTAACTTGATCTCAGCTGGCTGATAGAATCTATCTCTAAATGATGATTATAAATAAATAAATAAAAATAAAATAAATTTATTTTCAATATGCTTAATAGCTATAAATACATAGTAGTTAAAATGAAATTAAACATTGAATAAATTGATGGATTTCATTTAGTTTGATGTTTAACAGTTTTTAATGTGTTCGTTTTGGAAGAGGCTGATCGGGCAATTCTTCCTACCAAAGCCACATGTTTGTTGAAACTTGTATTTTTGTAATTAGAAATTTATGGCATTAATCATTTCCTTAATATTATAACTATCTACTTATTTAGGTACGGTCGGTAATACCTTCTTATGGTTGGTATCAGCGATTTCTATGAGTCGTTGATAGAATATGTAAGAACTAACGTAAAATGTATTACCGATCCATATTAAACAATAACAATATTGTATTTTTATTATCTTTGTCGCTACAAAACACTTTCTGATTACGTGATATTAAAAATTTAGGACCTAAAAGCACTTTTAATGGATAAAACTTCGTCATAAACAATGTCTAAGATAATATCCGTTTTCCAAAAATATTGTATTTTGGTTAACTTTATAACACCAAAAGAAGAAAACCAAGTGCTAATGTGTATGTCGTTAATAGTTTTTTGAAAATTACAATTATTTTGATCTCAATTAATCTATAAACATACTTATGTTTTCATAGAATAATATCGTACGAGAAAGAAAAAACAAAACATGACATTTTAGTCATTACCGACCTATGGGTCGTTGATAGCTGCTACTACTAAAAATAATGAAGCAATCACCGCCCAAATTTAATTTTATATTTTATATAATGATAATGGATGTTATTTGATAAATTGTATATTATATCTGTAATTTATAAATAAATTAATATGATTAGCAATAAATGAAGATGTAAAGTAGTCAATTGTTAAAATAAACGTCTTAGACAGATAAGTCGAGTCCTTACAGTAGAGGCATCGTAAGAAGTCGTTTTTGACGTTTGTTTGCACATGAAGTTCTGTAAAAATTTGACAGTTGGTATAATGGAGCAAATGTCAAACTTCATTGTTGCCTGAACGGAATAGTGATGTTACTGCTGTTGCTGCAATTTACCGATACGTCAATCGAAATAAATAAGTAAACCTTTTTTATGGAGGTACGAATAATTGCTATAATAGTAGGTACGCACATATTTTCTAAAAGTTTGTCATGGTTTCGACAGGTCCTCGCGAGCCCGTGTGCCCGGTGGATACGCGGCTTTACAGACTGTGTGGAACTTGACAACCAGATAAATGTCATAATTGTTATTCAATTCAATGTATTTATTCACATAAGCTAGTATTAACACCAAATCACTTACTAGTTACATCATAAAAATAAATAAAAAATTAAAATTATGTTAAAATAATAGTAAGCACATAATAATTACAAATTCAATTATAAAATCACGTATAATTTTATTTTTCGTAGAATAATAATTTATATACCACTACGTTATTTATCACCTAGATGTGCTCTGATTTTAATAAATGGTTTTAGTGAGTTTATATACTGTATTTACGGCATTTCTCTATTTGGCATATCTACATTGCACTCTGAGCTAGCAGCACGCAAGTTTGCCAACGTGGGTTGGGAGTGGTTTGCTATGAATTTTGCTTATAGAGGTCACGTCCTATCCGTCCTATAAAACATCTTACCTAAATGCGACTTTACGTCATTATGACGTCACCGGCTCCAAAGTTTCGCTGCCTGCTAATTATTCTAAGTAAGATTACCAAACACTTTTTTAATTCGGATTACCTAACACTTTTTTAATTAAACTTTTTCAATGGCAAGTACCAGATCTAACGCCCTTTCGCACTTGACTGAAAATTTTACGACGGTAAAATCGAGCGTTTCACAACACTATTGTGAGCTGTCAAAAACGACTTCTTACGATGCCGCTACTTTACTTGAAAGTGCAAGCGCCAGTATGGAATGTCCTTCTTTCTCGGTACTCACAACTTGATTGATGTATTTTTATCTTTTATCGAACTACCACTCAAACTAACTTAACCGTACCCTATACTCAAGAAATAAACGCTTCTGGAAAACAACCTACCTACCCTCACATAAGTTGTGGCAATGAAAAAAATACCGAATTACTTATTAGGTCGCTAATACCTTCGGATTTTCGATGGAGCGTTAATAGCTGCGTTTACCTTATATCTAAGATTGGCCCTTGTGGCATTGTACCGAGGATGCATTTCCTCGCTTTATCGCAATACTGATGCGTTGTGCGAGGAAGTCGTCAGCTCTTCGGTCTTTAGTTACGTCAACCAGACGTTTCGCGATCTCAGCAGACAATTTGCGTGCGCTGGGGCCCCATGAACCTAAAGTTTCTACGCCAAACGGTACAAAATCGTACTCTTTGCCGAGGTCCTTATACACCGTGTTTTAATTGATTTCCGTTAAATAGGACAGGTTATTTGGGACATTAATAGAAGTTGCCTAGTATATCGGCTTTTGTTTAATTCGTAAAAATTTTTTTTTTTCGTTTTCATACATAATAGTTGAAATAGCAAGTGAAAGGTAACCTTAAGAATAAGATCTCAGGCGACTGACGGCACATGTCAAAATAAGTTTCATTAGGATGTAATAAAGGTTGCAATACACTTGTTCAGTCATTAAACTTATTTTTAATAACTCAATAACAGTAAGAGTTAAGGTAGTAGTTTCTTAGACAAATTGATTATTTTTGACCTAAATAAGCTTCCCTTTAATTTAACGGAAATCAATATAAACACGGTGTATTATTATTAAATATTCGGTATGCAAAATTTTACCAACATTGGTTAAAGAACGCACAATGTGAAGATAATACTTAGCAAATAAACCGGAAAACATCAAAGGGTATTGACAATTCACCTGAAAGAGGGTCGAAGCACTCGACAGTCCTTGATCTTTTTCGTATCTATATACGGAAAAGTTGACATTTCCTACTTTTACTGGGGCGGAGTTACTTTAATTTTATTCCTTTGGGTATAAATTTGTAACAATGTATACAGTACGTATCACCTCGTAGAGCAAAGAAAGAAACCCATTAATGTTTAGATCACACTAAACAAATTTTACTATGGGGCCAAACCAGAATTCACGAAAAAAATGTTGACAGTTTTATACATTTTGATTGCGTGATCGTGAACACGTTGTATGGGAGAGTAATTTTTTTTGCTAATGTCTCAATTAACTTCAGTACCTACAGTTGAGTTCATAAATACATGAGCAAATCTGAGGCTTCAAAAATAAGTGAGCATAGAAAGATACATATGAATCTGAACAGATTTACCAATTAAAAATAGATTAATATGGCATATTAATCAGAGCAGGTGTGACATTATGTTGGTAGTGACCCTGCCTACGAAGCTGGAGGTTCCGGGTTCGAAACTCGGCGAGGGTATTCTTTGTGTATTTATTTATCACAAATGTTTGTTCCTTGGTATTAGGCTGTCTATATATTTAAGTATCTATATGTATATATCGTCGCCTGGTACCCACATCACAAGCCTTAATTGAGCTTCCCGTGGGACTAGGTCGATTTGTGTATAAGATGTCCCAAGATATTTATTTATTATTTATTAAGACAATGGACCTCAGCAGGGTATTTTTCAAACTTTTCCTTCACAGTATTGTGTAAAATTATACACAATCTTTGACGAAAGCTGACCTGCCTCCGGAGCTTTTGCCTCGCTTTGAAGCCATAAACAAACGAACTTGCGAGGCAGCCTCGGGCCACACTGGTTTTTGCTTTGATATTCTATAGTTCGAAACTGAAAATAAACAAGTAGGACTTTCATTCGCAAATAGAATTGCTGAACCATATCTGTGGTCTCACCGCGAGCTATGAACTGTCGGCTATAGGCACTGGTCTCACCGCGAGCTACTAAGCTATGAAGTATCGGCTATAAACACGAACAAAAGATACGGGCGACACTCGCCCGGCGGTTATAGCTGATAGCTGGGCGAGTATAGCCGTGTCCCTTTATTTACACGGGAGTGCGTATCTTTTGTTCGTGTTTATAGCCGATAGTTAATAGCTTAGTAGCTCGCGGTAAGACCAGTGCCATAAACACGAACAAGAGATATGCACTAACGTGTAAATAAGAGACACGGCGATACTCGCCCAGCTATCAGCTATCACCGCCGGGCAAGTATCGTCGTGTCTCTTTTTTTACACGCAAGTGCGTATATATATTTTTTTGGTATGATTGTAAATACGCATTATATTTAAGTATTTCAATTTATAAGCATTTCAATGATTGAAGGCCAAGGTCGCGTTTTATAAAATTACAATTTCGCTGTTTCCCTCTCTAACGCACGCATGTATTGGCTACAAAGAGAGGCAAACAGCGAAATTGTAAATTGTAACTTTATAAAACGGGACCCAGCCGTGTGAGAGGTGAATTTCATTATCTCATTCCTTAGTATAGCCCCGTCCCTATAACTTATGTGTTCTTTAATAGAAGATTGATGATGGGCAGGGTCATCATAGTGGACACATTACTGCGATCGCCAAGCCGCTTGCCCAGCGTGGCGATTATGAGCATTTACCTCCTAATGCGTCCATAGTCCATACCCAATTACCCATGGAGACTTTGTCCAACAGTGACAGGTTACTGCTTTACACAAAAGATCCCAATGGAATGGATCGAAGTGTATCCGTAAGGGACCCACCAATAAGATAAGATAAGACAGGTTACTGCTGGTCTCCTGTTCGTTGCCGCCGCGATTTGGACTCTACTTTTCACTTAAGATCAGGTGGAGTGGAGCCACTTTGTTGTGCCAATAAAAATAAATGAATAAAAAACCACGCAGACCACGAACCCTGTAAAGTGTTCGAAACGTCGGAATGAAGTTATAATTAGTTAATATACGCGAGTTTATCCATTTTGATAGTTTTATTTCATGTGTAATTTTCGCGGTAGGTAACCGAAGAAAATATTATAGTCATAGTCATAGTCATAGTCATTTATTTTATAAACCCAATTTACACGTCAACATTAATAAATAACCTAAAATAAAATCACAAAATCCAGTCTAAACAAATTCTACGATACAGTACAGTGTATCAATTGGGAAAAAGAAAAAAATAAAATACACATTTGTGAAATAATATGAAACATAACATTCAACATTTCAAATTAAATAATGAAAACCTATTTAATCAAAATAAATTAATGGAAATAAATTAAACATAAAACAATTACAAAAAATAATTATAAATCGTAATTAAACATTAGATAAATTATAATTATATACGTTAATAGCACTACAACGATATGTCCTTGTACATTATAAATTCGTTATAATTATAGAACGGGTGCTCAATAAGCCACTGCTTTAGGTGATGCTTAAAGCTCTGTAGACTTTTAGCGTCTGTGATGCTGCTTGGCAACTTATTGTAGACCGTCGGGCCCATCACGTGCGTTAGTTTCGACGACTTCACCAGTTTGCGACTTACACCCACGAGCTTGTTTGCATTTCGTGTATTATACTCGTTTACCATTGCATTCGTCTTATAGGACGCAAGGTGTTCACGCACATAGACAGCCACTTGCATTATAAGTATTGCGGGTAATGTGAGTATCCCCTGTTCTTTGAACAGTATCTTCGCTGGAGTATCAGGCGGCACTCGTGAGATAATGCGTATGGCACGTTTCTGGAGCCGAAAAACTCTCTCCCAATCCGCGCATCGTCCCCAGAGCTCCGCCCCGTACTGTATCAAAGAGTGCACTGTGGCAAAATAACAAGCACGGGAAACCTCTGGAGCTACGGTCTTTACCAAACGACTGAGGGCATAGCATGCGCTGGCTACCCTGCCGCATAGTTTGTCTACATGGAGATTCCATTTCAAGCCAGAGTCTATTTCAAAGCCCAAAAATGTTGTGGTTGAGGTTTGACACAGCGGTTTCTCATCAATATCTACGGCCAGGGGTTCTAGCTGCCGGCCCGCTAAATTAAAATGCATGAAGTGCGTTTTTCGAAGGTTTAGAGCCAGCCCATTGATTCTAAACCAATGAGCAAGCTGAGCCGCTGCCTCGTTCAGCGCCCTCCGGATGCCCTCCACATTCGGAGCAGTAACAATTGCAGCTACATCGTCAGCATACATTAGTACCTCACCGGCTGTTATGGCATCCGGCAGGTCGTTTAAGAGAAGTGAAAAAAGCAGATTAGAGACTGAGGATCCCTGCGCGACACCCATATGCGCTCCGAGTGGATCAGACCTCACTTTCCCGCCATTTCCCACCACGACCTGTGTCCGGCCACGCAATAAGCTCGAGAGACGGGACAAAGATGTGCCATGGATGCCGTAATGGTGCAGCTTACCTGACAGTAACGCATGATCGGCGACATCGAAAGCTTTCGAGAGGTCGCAGCACAGGACGGCTACCTGTAGCTGACTCTCTCTAGCGGCCATAATACGCCTCACCAGTTCACGGGATAGCGACGTCGTGGATCGGCCCTCCCGGTACGCATATTGTCTCTCAGATATACTATTAGTTTCACTCAGGAATTTAGTGAGACGGGCGCTCAGGCCATGTTCAAATATTTTTGCTATCGCCGGGATGATTGACACCGGTCGATAGCCATCGATATCCCCTCGGCTACCCTTCCCTTTAAAGATAGGAACTACCTTACTGGTTTTGAGTGGATCTAGGTAGATGCCTTCTTTTATGCACCGGTTAAAAAGCTCTGCCATGGCAAAAGCCAATGGAATTGGCGCTAGCCTTAGCAACCTCATGCTTACTCCGTAAACGTCCTTTGAAGCCTTAGGCGGAATGCATGAAGTTACCTGTCTATGCACCTCATCCGCTGTAAAGAGTCGGAGGGTACACAAGCAGTCCACGGCGGGCCGCGCGCCGCGCAGCTGGTGCAGGGCGCGGGCGACGTCGGCGGGCGGCGCCCCACATGTCCCAGCCGCACCTAGGAACCTGTAATTCATTGCATCTAGTGCGTGCTTTTTAGAGCTAAACATTGAACCATCATTTCTTTTTATGACGTCTGTCACATCCAACACAGGGCTGTTGTATTTACCCCTTTCCTTATTTATAACATTCCACATTGCTTTAGATGTATTTGTACTGTATTTAATTAAATTATTATAGTGACTAGATTTATTACTCCTAATTAAACTATCATAATGAGTCTGCATGTCGTGTTTACATTTAGCAATTAAATCATTATTTGGATGCGCATTACTGAATTCTAACATGTCAAATAATAACGATTTAAATAATTTAACATCTGCGTTAATCCACGCCGCGTGCCCACTCCTAACCGTTCTCATACGTAATGGGAAACAGATATTAAATTTGTCAACAATAATATTAATAATGGATGTCGCTAGGGCCGTAGCGTTCGTATATATGAATAAATAAAATATAGCGGTGATGGCTCAGTGGTTAAGACGTTTGACTTTCAATCCGGAGGTCGTGGGTTCAAATCCTGGCTCGTACCAATGAGTTTTTCCGAAACTTATGTACGGAATATCAGATGACATTTACCATTAGCTTTCGGTGAAGGAAAACATCGTGAGGAAACCTGCATACATCCGCGAAGAAATTCAAAGGTGTATGTGAAGTTCCCAACCCGCTTAGGGCTAGCGTGGGAATTATAGCCCAATCCCTCTCATATATGAGAGAAGGCCTGTGCCCAGCAGACGGACATTAAGACTAATATATATAAAAAATAAAAAAGTAGACTGACTGGAAGTGTCACTGACCATTCTTTAATAGAAGATTGATGATGGGCAGCAGCGTCATCAATGTCATAATAGAGCACACATTACTGCGATCGCCAACCCGTTTGCCCAGCATGGCGAATCTGGGCATTTACCTCCTAATGCGTACGCATAGTTAATAGGAGACGTAGGCCTCCACTAGTGGACTAACATAGGCTGATGATGATGATGATGATGAAAAAAGTGGAGTTATATAGGCTAACGATGTTATACCGAGTGATCAAACCAAACCGTTATCTGTAACACGAACACAGCTGATGGACGTAGATCAGTGTTCGCTTTGTTAAGAACAGAATAGATTGAAGGTGTTGATGAATTTATAGATCGCGGAGAAACTGGTTTTGACGTGTTATGATTTTACATTATTTTAGTTGTTTGGTTGCTTCATTCTTTTTATTAACCTCCTTAACTAACTTCAAAAAAGATGTCGGGGTCTGGTCGAAATCTACGAATGCAGCTTTTTTTTAGTACTTTTGGTGTTTTTTACGCACTAATGACTTCGTAATTCGTGTCCAATGAAAACACTCCTTTCGGTCGTGTTTTTATAATCGCTTCTCGTTTCGAACTTATTTTTTTCGCACTTGTATCGTAATTAGGGTTGCCACCTTTTCACGCCACGTATAAAGTATTTGTCGTATGACGGTTCCAAAATAAAAAGTACACATCATAAAAATAAAGTACTTTATTCTATTTTTTTAATCCACATTTTTTGTACGCTTTAGCGCTCGCTAACAATTTCTTATCTGCTTGAAATAATTGATTACCATTCATTAAACAAGATATTTGGCGTATTATGTGTTGCATAAAATATAAAGTACAAACAGTCAAAATAGAGTTTAATACCTTATATTAAAGTACGGGTGGCAACCCTTATCGTAATGTACCAAATTTTTTTTATATTTCATTTTGTTGGCGTTACTAATACGTATGCCTAAATTACAAATTTAGTACTAACGGCCATTGAGCTCTACAACAGACAGACTGTCTGACAGAGAGCCGGACAGACAAACATGGCGAAACTATAATAGTTTACTACGGAACCCTAAAAAGGTGCCCCTAGTAACCCCACCTCGTTGGTAAATGTAATCGTCAGTAGTCTTGAATGAGTGATTGCATACTTCTAACCTTCATAACAACACTATTCTTAGTTCAAAGTTGTTCCCGCCATCATAATACACTTTGGCGAACTGTTACAAAAGTTCTACCGCGTACGAGTTTCTAGTGTTGGGAAAAACTCGAGCCTTTTTGTATTTAATTTTAATTAAATTAATAAATAAATATCTTGGGACATCTTACACAAATCGATCTAGTCCCACGGTAAGCTCAATTAAAGCTTGTGATGTGGGTACCAATGGATGGTGTGATGTGGAGACGATATAATATATAATAAATACATACAGATACTTAAATACATAGACAGCCATGACCAAGGAACAAATATTTGTGATAAATAAATACACAAATAAAGCCCTCGCCGGGATTCGAACCCGGAACCTCCAGCTTCGTAGGCAGGGTCACTACCAACTAGGCTACGGAAGCTGTCAAAAATCATTACTTTTTTTTTTTATTTTATATTGTGGATCGGGAATAGAAGATTCGTGGGGGTAGGAGCGCCGGTCCAAGAAGGCACTCTTGGTTGAGAAATCTTCGTGATTGGTTCAGTTCTAGCACTCCGTAATGCAGACAACATAGTTAAAATAGCCATGATGTTGTCCAACCTTCGTTAGAAGAGGAACCAGAAGAAAAAGAATTTAGGATCACCAACAGATAATACATCTTCTTCATCATCATCATCATCAGCCTATGATAGTCCACTGCTGGACGTAGGCCTCTCCTATTAACTAAGCGTATGGGCGCATTAGGAGGTAAATGCCCATAATCGCCACGCTGGGCAAGCGGATTGGCGATCGCAATAATGTGTCCACTATGATGACGCTGCTGCCCATCATCAATCTTTTATCAAATGATGGACAATACATCTTTCATTCTCTTAATTCTATGTACATCCGTGATTGATGTTTATCCAATTATAGGTAACCACTGCTAACAATTGTATCGTTATGCCATTTACGTACCTATGCATATAGCGTTATAACACAATAAGGTAGTACAAAATACTTGCATACAAATTGATACGTAGTTCACAAAACGAGAAAAAAATCAAATAAAAGGATGAAAAAGTACATAAAAATCAAATAAAAGAAAGAAAGAAAGAAAGAAGAAAAGAAAATCGACTAGCTGGCTGAAATTTGTTCATTCTTCATGCTAAATTAATGAATCGTATTATGCCTAAAATATGGAAACCTGTGGTCCTCGGATATACTGACAGTGTGGGCTAGCCATATCATTCAAGTTATCAGACAGGGTATAATAATATATCATTACATTGCATTGTCATCTGATTTACATATTATGTAGGTACAGTGAAGGAAATTGAATAATATACCATTTCGGACTTTGGTCGCTAGAAACTTAATATTGTTATCACTATGACTAGGTAAATATTTTTTTTTTGAGTAGACTATATTTCAGTTCAATCGGTAATCGGGAAGCGAATCGAATTAAACTGGCAAGATTTCATTAATGACAGAAAAACATAACCTAAGGGGGTGAGACTAAGCAGGTAATTATAATAATAACCAAATAAAATAAAATAAAAACGAATTCAACCGATTTCAGGGACCACCTCAGGGTTGTACCCGTGTGATAAAAAAAAATCGGTTCTGGATTCTCGGAGATATGTAGGTAGGTATCCAGTAACATACATACAGAAAAAAAAAAACAATTTAGTCGATTCGACTAAAATATTATCTTAATTGAGTTTCCAAATCATTTGAACTTGTTTCCCAGCACTAGCTGCATGGCGTGAAAGAAAGCACTTATACAAAAGGGCTTAAGCGCCACAATATCACTATGAAGATAGGACGTTCTATACAATTGTATGTACTTGGATGTGGCGTTGCGGGCGAAGTTTTTTAAGTATGTGGCTGGAAACTGTGTGACAGAAATGCATGTTAAAATGTCCTAGTTTGATTGTTTGTAAAAGCTCCTGCAAGTTGACATCAGTTGTGCCTATTTTGCGATATTTAGGGCTCCGTAAATCAACTAGGAACAGCATCGTACCGAGGAGAAGTTTCATAAGTTTTTAAACTTGCATTGAGAATGTTCTCGGGAATCTCAATTTAACAATATAATCTAATCAAGCCAAGACCGTACTAGATACATGCCTTTTGAGTTACATTTACTGCCTTGTTTACTTATTTAAGATTTAAAATAATTATTTATAACACATTTTTAACATGAGAACTTACTCTTAAATTCTCATGATAATTCTCAGAAATTCCGAGTAGTTTTCAAGAGAATTTAAAAGTAAATTTCTATTGAGAATGTTTCCATGAGAATTTTTAAAGAAGCGTTATGAAGATTATTAATATTTTTAGATGTCCCAGATTAATACCACGGTTTTAGCATGATTAGACTGCTTGTAAATTTTAAATTGCAGAGAACATTACACTTAGAAGTTCCGCAATTTATGAAACTTCTCTTCGGTACATAGCTAGAGTAAGAGTTATTCTGCGAATAACAGTATGGCGAAATTGAGCCTTAGTACTACAGGGTGAACGATATGAAGTGTTACCAAGTAGATTTTATTAAGTCTGGTGTCAAAGTAATAGCGGCTTATTATGAAATATGTTTTGAACACCGCATTGGAGTCTTACGCACACAAACATTTGGGTTGTAGACCGCAAACATATGAACGAGACTAAGCTTCGGCTTATAAAGCTCATAAGAACCAAAAATGGTTGGAAACCGAAATTCACGTGTCATTTCTCCAGTGCAGTGAGTTTCAGACTTTTTGTCTGGTCTATTTTAAAGAAAAAAGTGAGAGCAAGCATTAAACATGCTAGTATAAATGCAATGAAAAAAGCGATCGTATTTCACTGGCACATACCACTACCACTGGATCACAAACGTGCTGCGAGCAAATATTTTTTTATCATTTGTTGACCATAGTCAAGGCAAAATGTAGTCATATTGACTAACAGGAAATTTAATCACAAAATGTGAATGTCAGCCTCCGTAGCCTAGTTGGTAGTGATCCTGCCTACGAAGCTGGGGGTTCCGGGTTCGAATCCCGGCGAGGACGTTATTTGTGTATTTATTTTTCACAAATATTTGTTCCTTGGGCAGGGCATGGCTGCTTATGTATTTAAGTACGAGTATCTATATGTATCTATCTATTATATAAATATATCGTCGCTTGGTACCCACATCACAAGCCTTAATTGAGCTTACCGTGGGACTAAGTCGATTTGTGTAAGATGTCCCAAGATATTTATTTATTTAATGTAATATTTTTTCTATTGTTTTTTCTATAAGTGTAGTAATATTGTTGCAAGTTAAAAACTGCAGTCTTTTGAAATTGGTAACACTTCATATCGTTCACCCTGTACTTATTTATTATACTGTGATCTAGTCAGGATTGAGCCGCTCTGCAAACAGTGGCAGGCATTCATTATGCATGGGTCGGTAAGGCTTCGAACGGAGACCGAGACACGGCCATCGTCCGGTGAACCCTTTTTAGGGTTCCGTAGTTTGTTCTGAACTACACACATCACTGGTGAATACACTGTCAAAGGCAAAATAAGGTGTATATCATCATCATCACAGGATAGTCCACTGCTGAGAGGGGGGGCATTAGGAAGTAAAAGCCCATAATCGCCACGCTTGCGATCGCAGTAATGGGCCCACTATGATGACGCTGCTGCCCATCATCAATCCTTTGTCAAACAATGGTCAGTGACACTTCAATCCCTTAGTCGACTTTTACGACACCCGCATGAGGATTTGGATTGGTGACAAATGTATTATTACTACAAGGTGTATAAAAAAAAATGCTAAGTTGGATTTATTAGATCTTGCGTAATTCTAACCGGAAATTAAGGTTGATTGGGTTGTATCACAATTTTTTATTTTATTTACCAAACTTTTTATGTTGGCATTCTACTAAATTAATTTGGTTGATTTCACCAGTTTTTTGTTGATTTCACCAGTTGTTTGGTATAATGTACAATATTCTTTGTTGATTTAACCAGAACTCTGGTATCGACTTATAACATAGGTAATTAAGTAATTCGGGGAAAGTAGCAACTTAATTAGAGACAAACAACAGGCAGCCTTTGCTAGAAAGCTGAAATAATAGCATTTTTCCTAATTTTAATAGGCGAAAAAATTTAAATACAAAATAAATAAAACAACCATTACTTTCGGAATATTGTTTTCTCAAATAAATAAAAATATCAGTTCTAAATCGATTCCCATGAAATGAACAAAGTTCTAGTAATTTTCTTTAGTAACAGTGCGCGCCTCTGTTGAAAGGTGCATGCAGACCAAAGGAGCATTCGCTGTTCTATCCCCCCACTCTACGAAATTCGATCGTTACACAAAACGTGATTGGTTGATTTCGTAGAACGGGGGATAGAACAGCGAATGCTCGTTTAGTCTGAATGAACCTTGAGAACTCAATCTTAAGATCGGCGACCGTTTCCTAGTCGTAATCCATTTCAAAATCAAGGAACTTTCAAATATGAATACCTAAGTATATATTTTATGTTCAGATGGTGGACTGATGACCTGGATGCCTAGCCAAGTTTCCAATCGCTAACGCTTGTTAGCGTACCGTAGTTTTCCCTCTTTGTCACTCTTTTATATTAGTGCGACAAAGACAGTTAGCTGCCTTTCGTTTACGATTGACGATTAAGCGTTAGCAATTGGCAACTTGTCTAAGCACTCTGGTGAAGTCTGCTGGATGGAGGTGGCGCAGGGCCGGTTATTGTCGCTATCTTTGGGGAAGCATTGTTCAGCAGTAGACATGATATATTGATTAGCAGACATCGTACGATTTTCAGCATTTTTTGTGCAGTGTAATTCAATTAAGGAATGTGAAGTAAATTATTCGAAAGGAGATAGCGCGTTAAGGTTCATCTTTGTGTTACAACGTGTTATGACACGTTACAGCTAAAACTTGACTCCTGGATTCCTTTAACTCAACTACATTTCACCAAAAACCCTAGAAGTTTAGTTAAAGGAATCCAAAGGTCACTTTAAGTTGAAACGAATAACAACACGTTGTAAGACAATAAGGAACCTTAACTCACTATAACTTACACCCACAGAATTAGATTTGGATAGAAGAAACAAGTTCATTAATTTGTATGGCGGCCGAGCGTGTCAGATTTTGTACTGAAGTTTGTTACTTGTCTATGATTTTAAATATGTTTCAGGCCCTTGAGTGTTCATATTTTTTGTGTTGTTGCAATTAATATTACTTAAGGAGCCATTATTAATGTTTTTGTTCACTTCAACTTACAAAATTTGACGCCCGAAAGCTGCAAGCTGGATAAAGACGGACAACTCAGTAGATTTTACTGAGTTGATTTGACACGCTAAGTAGATACGTTTGCTTGATCTATGGTATATATGATATCTGTGCTTACACCCTTAATAGAACTACACCCAAAATGCTGGAAATCGTACGATCTCTGTTGATTAGGATGATGTTCAGATGAATGTGAATGCTTTTTGGACCTCACGCTACGAACAAATAAAACATGGAAGCCGCACGCCATACTAAATTGCCTTTCAAAAACGGTCCTGAAATGCATCACGTCAATGAATGTCAATGTCAACCTATAAAAACTTAACCGCCATTTACTCGTAAAAATAGTTGTGATTGATCCATCAAAGTTTTAATTGGCTATATTTTAAAAACATTTGTCAAAGATGTTGCGCCGAAATATGCTCAGTGTTAAAAAAAGCGCTATGTCCTGCCCATCTTGGCACAAATGAACAATTGTAGACCTCACGCCTACGTAGCGCCAAAATAAAAGCCCCTCATTAAATGAATCTCTCTCTCCTCAGGAGCGTCTTCTGCTGTCAGTGCTCCCGCGTCACGTCGCCATGGAGATGAAGGCTGATATCGCTAGCCAACCACGCCAGGAGCAGTTCCATAAGATCTACATCCAGCGTTATGAGAACGTCAGGTAGGTCCTCGTCAGTAGTAGTAGATTTTTTTCTCTCTCTTGATAATGTCAGACGATTCGAAAATGCTTATTAATAAGCTTACGTGAATAAAGAATAGTTTTACTTTGACTTAGCGTAACAATAGGGTGGCAGGGCTGGCAAAATGCCACGGGCCCCCAACCCAAGAGGGCCCCGGTCCAAAGAGGCCGTGAATTTTAATTTAAAATTAAACTAAGTATACGAATGTGACGATTTTTACTGATAGAGCCCCATCAAAATAACTTGCCATAGGCCCCAAATGGCATAGTTACGCCACTGGTCCTCATATGGGTTTACTTTTTATACCTTAGGATTGCTAGGAGTTGAAAATTTTCGCATTTAGTTCATCAGATCAAGAGCTCTAAATTCAAGTCTTCAAACTCAGGATGCTTAGCCAAGTTGCCAATCGCTAACGCTTAGTAGCGTATCGTAGTTTTCCCTCTCTGTCACTCTTTCATATTAGTGCGACAAAGACAGTTAGCTACCTTTCGCTTAAGATATTAAGCGTTAGCGATTGGCAACTTGTCTTAGCACCCAGGTCTCCAAATCTTGAAAATACCTTTTGATTTTTCTTTTATTTTGTCCTAAAATTTTTTTTAAATAGTCTTAAATGTCTCCCACTGGTGGACAAATATCTCTCCCGTGGTTTATACAATTCGTCAGTAAAAAACAAAAAAAAATGTAAACAAACGTCAAACCTTGCATTATTCCATAATCACGCACTTTTAGAACACAATCTTGGTATTATAACCAACTTAAAACCTTATACCTTGACTTCATACACATTTTAGTTAAAATTATCAATATTTGTTAGTATTAACGTAAAAGGTGAACGTAACGTAAGACCTTGTGAAGGTCGCCGGGACACGCTGGATGCAGGTCGCATCTAACCGGTACATGTGGAGGTCCAGAGGGGAGGCCTATGTTCAGCAGTGGACGTCTTATGGCTGAGATGATGATGATGATGATTAACGTAAAAGGGCATTTCTCCGAGCGTTTCAACCGCCGTGACTTCGGTGGCAACATTATTACCCGATTTCCGTGGGTATCTCATACATTTTTGGATATCTTGGTAGTTGTCAACTACGTCTACCAATATAACCAAAAGTTCTTGCATCTCTCACGGGATTCTTGTGATAAAAATGCCACCGAAATCACGGCGGTTGAAACGCTCGGGGAAATGCCAAAAAAATATATATGTTTAACGATATATTATGTGTCAAAGACATAAAATGCTATGGAAAGCCAGCCATATTTGTTTACTTTTTAGGGTTCCGTAGCCAAAATGGCAAAAACGGAACCCTTATAGATTCGTCATGTCCGTCTGTCCGTCTGTCCGTCTGTCACAGCCGATTTACTCTGAAACTATAAATGCTACAGTAATGAAATTTAGTAAGAATATGTGTTGTATAGACCGCTACAAAATTATGATTACTATATGTTAAAAAAAATAATTGGGGTTGGGGCCCTCCATACATGTAACTGAGGGATAGATTTTTTTTTAGATGTATATAAGCGTGTGAAGTATCGATAGAAAGGTCTTTAAAAATGATATAAAGGTTTATATGTCACATTTTTATTTAAGCGAACCGTTTTCGAGATATCAGCTGCTCGATACCTCCTACGTATACTGGTGCAAGTGACATTTTTACCATTTTCGTTTTTTTTGCATATTTGGGTTCAAAATACTTATATCTACAAGCTATAAAATTTTTGTGGCGAAATTACCGCTAGTTTTTTGAAATAAAGTGGCGTATACTGATATAACTAACACCTTTTTTTTGGTTCGAACGTCGTATACTGAGCTAAGTGACTTGTACCACTATACGCAGTACACTTATCGCCGCGGGCGGAAGTTATACCAGTATGCGCGAGCAACACTCTAAAATCTACACATAAAAGTAGGCCTATTGCTTATTAATTTAGCAATATTGTTGTTATTTGATTAGTTGTTATGTTAAATTAAATGAATTATTGCGTAACCTACCTACCTAACTAAATATAAAAAATAGTAGATTACTGCTTGCCAGCTAAGCTAATATAGATGGCTGAATATTAGCAAGGCCGAATACGAATACGAATCTGGCCAGCAATTAGGTAGTGTGTTTTTCAAATATGTAATAACACAGCAACACAACTGACGTTCTTTAATTTTCCCACGATATTTTTTTTTATAACCGTCTTATGTATTTCGAGTGTCCCGTGTTCAATAACAATATATTAGAAGTACATCAATGTAGAAGCTTAGACAGAGCGCTTGCCTGCTAACCGCCTTATATATGTACGGATAACACCGAAAGGGACAAACTATGTTTATCGGAATGCTAAGTCAAGGGGTAAGAAGATACCGACGGCTGCTCATAAGCATACATATTATTTGCGAGCCGATATAAAGAATTATAATTACTAAATGAAATCAGAGCTTACAATATTCCCTTTGGTCCATGTTGAATAACAAGTGGATAATATTCGTAATCATTTAAATTGTTTTCTAATTCATATATAATGTCTTTAATAATATCGTCTTCTCAAACCTACCACCAGTATTGGATGGATGAATGACACGTCGTTTATAATTTTAAGTCTGATAGCCCAGACAGTAAAAAAGCATATCAGCTACTTATAAAGACATTAAATTTTGACATACTTACACTAAAACGAAAGAAGCCTACTTAGTAGTTCCAATATATACTTCTTTTAATTTGAGTCTTAAATTCATTACTAAGTAGTTACGTCTTACTGTACGCACCTAAGAAGTATTGAAGTATAGTATCGAATTCGTGTATATTTATTTTGTAAACGCAACGCCGAAATATTTATGTTGATGTTATTTCTTCATTTTTTTTATGAATCACAACGAAGTGGCTCCACTCCACCTGATCGTAAGTGAGAAGTAGAGCCCAAATCGCTTCAATTGTTATATTGCCTTTTGATGTTGTAAGACATGTCTTGATTACTTGAAATTAAAACTATGTGTTTGTTTCAAGACTTTCTTCCAGTAATCCGGTAGGACACTAAGAATAATAAAAAATATACTTATTTAAAAAAGATGGTAAATCAGTTTTATTTTTTTTATTTTAAGCGTTTATTTTTCTTTGCCTTTATATACTTTTAGACTTCCTGCAAGGCCCATAACATACAAAAAAAGCTTCAATGTATACTGGTACATGATTAATAAATTTAGGCGTATACTGGTACAAGTGACAAATTAGGCGAAAACTAACCAATAAAAAACATCAGAGCAACAACTCCGGTTTGTTTAGATATTTACGGTGCATGATACAAAATATACATCAAAGGCACTAAAAATATATCCGTATTCATCGAGTCATAGTATACTATGTATACGGTAGTTGTCTCAGTTCATCAAAAACAAGAACTCGTAAATTTCACGTATACTGGTGTAACTACCATTTTTTCAAAAAACTACTAATTATTTCAAAAAAGTAAATATGTAGATTGTATTAAAATGTATTTGTTATAAATTCTTGAAAATATCACGAAATTATTTCATTGTATGAGCTAGTTACAGAACTTTGTACCTTTGAACAGCTCTCCTGGAAAATGATGATTTTGCACTTGCACCAGTATACGTAGGAGGTATCGAGCTGTCAAATTCTGAAAAATGTGTCCCCCCTCTATTTTGTAAACTACGTAGTATACAATTAAAAAAATATATGTTATCTATCAACGATTTTTGGTTTGAATAAATTATCTCTTATGGTTTTTGAGACAGGTTGATTTAACTGTATTTTTTAATGATAGTGGTACGGAACCCTACGCGCGCGAGTCCGACTCGCACTTGGCCAGTTTTTTTATTCTACTGACGTATGGAATACACGAATCCATGGGGGCGTATCCAAAATGCCAATCGCTAACGCTCATTTGTCAATCGTGAATGAAAGGCCTTTGTCTTCAATAAAACAGCTGTCTGCCTAGCCCTTCAATTTTCTTCACAATTCCCTTATTTAACTACTTACAACGAATTTCGTCGCAGTCAAGGATCATAGCGACATTATTATCGTTGGGAAAATTGTACCGGTTTATTCTCCTGTTAAAGTAATCACAGTACTTTACAGTCTTCAGCTAAGCTTATCCGTTATTACATCTGGTAGACAAAGATCGCAATTTGCTGCGACAAGGCACAACTCTCACAAAGGGAGTTGACGATTGTGGAACCATTGCGAATTGAGCCCACTTATTTATTAACGCTCTGTGGATCTTGATACTTGGAAAAGTAAATCAAGTTGAACGATATTAAAAATCTGAGGGTTCTGTCGCAAATTAAGCTGCAAGGAATGTGGGTTCTACGAGTTCTCTGATTATGGTCATTTACCTCCTATACGTATAGTAAATAGCGTCTCTGCGTATAGTAAATAGGAGAGGCCTAAATCCTGCTGGATGTAGGCCTCTCCTGGACTCGGGTGTCTCGTGGACTAACATAGGCTGATGATGTGATGATTGAAATTTGAACTGTATTGGTGCCAACGAGTCGGATAGAAAGTCAGTCCGCGTTTATAACGCTCATGGTACGGCTACCGGGTGCTTAGACAAGTTGCCAATCGCTATCGCTTAGTCGTCAATCGTAAAAGAAAGGCAGCTAACTGTCTTTGTCGCACTAATATGAAAGAGTGACAGAGAGGGAAAACGATAACGAACGAACGAACTAAGCGTTAGCGATTGGCAACTTGGCTAAGCATCCTGGGGCCTATTTCTCGTACATTACAAGCCTTGTATTACAAGTGTGTATCCATGGCAACGCTGTTAAATCAATATTTTTCACAAGTTCTCGTTTGACGCATCTATATAAATTATTACAAGAGTGGGGATACTAGAGATTTTACAAGTGTCATAATTGAAAAATACAACTAAACGTCATGTACTAGTAGGCATTGAACAGTCATTTTGTTTTTCGAAGGTTGTATT
>JALPQI010023162.1:0-17332 GCA_025490895.1 Thaumatotibia leucotreta
GAACCGCCGTAGGCCCCGCTCAAGCGTCTACTCAGGCCTTAGTCTAACAGTCTAACACAAGTCAGCCTGGTCCGTTTCAGACCGAATTATCCAAGGCGCTTAGCAGCGGAGTGCATCAGGGTGCGGGTTTGTCAAATACCTTAGCTATTCCGTTAGTTACAACTTCTCGTCACAGATTAGAAGTTTCACGTAGAATCGACAGTTATTTACTAAGCTTTTAATTTGAAAATACTTGAAGAATGTCATGTAATATTTTTTCAAAACTGCTGCCGTTTAATCCAGTAATCCAAACATGAATAATAACTACTTAATTACATAATAAGAATTGTATCAATGAAATGATCAGTAGTATAAATTAGAGTCCCACATAATATGTTATTAGTGCCACGACTTGTACCTACACAATTTGTAGTTATCGTAAGAATACTATAACTGACTTACAATAGGTACCTGAAATCGGACGTCGATAAAGATTGTCTTAGGCGTCTTTGATAAATTACTTTTATAAAGAAAAATTGTTCCACTTAAAGGGATTTCTTCAATACTAATAGCACATAATAAATAATACAAATACCTTTAAAAAATTGGACCGTAGATCAATAGTCACTAGTCAGCCTATATGATAAGTAATGATTTCTTATACTTTTTCAAATAATGTTACAATATTTGCCCTATTTCACATACCCCGACGAATATCTACCGCGTTGGGCAAACAAAAGCTTCATACCCAGCGCACATCAAAAACCTGCCAACTCTGCATTTTAAAAGCGCTTTAAACGGCCTGTCACCTCTGCAACCCTCGCTCGCTTTCCATTCCAGATGTTTACAGAACTCCTGCACTCTGGGATGAATAATTCCAACAAAATGCCAGATTATGGTAATACTGAGAATCACAAACTCGCCCGGCAACTTGCGTATTTACAATACAAAATACATTATACGGCTGCAGTTTAGTTCGGAAAAGTTGTCTGCAGTGAATAACGGAGTTTGTTACGTGTATGATGAATCTGGAAATGGATGAGTTGGTAATCTGTGTTGACTTGTGCTTCAAGTTGCTTTTCGTAGTTTCCCGGTTGGATTATTTTGAGTTACATATAACAGGAGTGAACTATGTATGCTTTCTGTTGACTGGGTGAAGTAGTAGCTTGGTATTTCATCGATTTCTCGCGGATGCGGACGGATTTGGTAAGACTAGATCGCTTCTGCGATACATAGTGAATGCACATAATTATTGCAAAATATGTGGTTTTTTAATCACTTAGATTTCGCCTGCAAAGTTCAATCTACCGACCTTTTTATTTTTTGGATTATTTGATTCAATCAAGAAAATTACATAAGTATGAAAATATAAGTACATGATGTAAAAACGCTATCCTGTATATATTTTTAAAACTTTCTTTGAAATCAGTTCTTTTGAAGTATTTTTTATGAAAAAATACACCTGGCCCGTATTATTTGACAGCAAATGTAGTTAGACTGTAAAATTACTCATGCTAGACCGTACCGAACTGACAAACTAAAGGTGCGTTTAGACCAAATGAGCATTCGTTCATTCTATCCCCCACTTTACGAAATTCGTTCGTTACACAAAACGTGATTCGCTGATTCGTGGAAATTCGTTGATTTCGTAGAGTGGGGGATAGAATGAGCGAATGCTCATTTGGTCTAAATACATCTTAAGACTGAAATACGTAGCCCAAGCAAAGTCAGGGGTACTGTACGCTTATGTTATGTTAAACTCAATAAACCGGCCAAACTTTGAGAGTTAATTCTGAGGTCATTTTGATGAACCGACATCCATCATCAGCCTATTTCCGTCCACTGCTGGGCAGCGGCCTCTCCTATTGCCTATGCGTATCGACACATTAGGAGGCAAATACCCATAATCGCCACGCTGGGCAAGCGGGTTGGCGATCGTAGTAGCGTGTCCACTTTTATGACGCTGCTGCCCATTACAATCTAAAATAATTAGTCAGTGACACTTCAATTCCTTAGTCGATTCTTACGACACCCATGGGAAGAGTTGGGGCCGACATCATATTCGAAAAAAATAGGTATTTGATGTTTCATTCCGGCTACTAATATCTCAGAGTTTGTATGGAACCTCAGATTATTTTTCTCGAATCGGATGTCGGTCCTAAAGTAAAAGTTCATCAATATGTCATCAGAATTAACCTTTTAAAATTTGGCTGGTGAATAAAAAATTACCCTGTATAATTCATCGATACATAAGCTTCCGTGTACCGATTTGTTTTGTTACCGTGTTTATTGTCGATTGATGAAATAATTGGTTTCCAGAATGCTCCATTCCATTAAAAGGTTGTTTTAATTTGCGGTCCGATGTTCGCGGGCTTTGTGAAAATAATCTTGTTTTGTTGCGTCATTATTACATTATTCTATTAGCACGAAACTCGTATTACATTTTTGCTATCAAATTAAAATTGATTGGCTTTGGGTTGTTTCAATTTTACATTTTCCTCGTTTGATGGAATTCATTATTTTGGACCTTTATAATATAATTTAGATATATAATATCGTTCAATTTCATATAACACTAAAAGATTTCTGTTTGGTTAGCTTCCCTCGCTTCGACGACATAATCGTCAACGAAAACGCCATAAATCATTGTCTATATCATTTTATAAAAATAAAAAAACTTAAACTGTTTATTTTAAATTATTAAGGTTAGATACACGAGACTTAGTTACAATCTCTAATAGAAATTATTTTAACTAAGGTAGAATAAAGGGTACCCTATATTATTTAACTGCAATATCTATTGTATAATGCTTAGAATATTTTAAATTTGTGTATTATTCTTAATTTATCAATGCTTTTTTTACAAAATGTTTTTGCGTTATTGGATTATTTACTATATTTTGTACATCCTGTTATATAAGTTTCTACTTTCCTCTGTCGTGGCTGTGTATGTATATGTATATATTATATTTATTATATGTATTTGCATATATCGTCGCTTGGTACCCATATCACAAACCTAAATTGAGCTTACCGTGGGACTAGGTTGATTTGTGTAAGGGTGTCCCAAGATATTTGTTTATTAAAAAAAATGTATTTCTTCCAGCAAAAATAATTCCTAATTTTATTGTAGTTAAATAAAAAAACAGGAATTAATTTGAAGAATATAAATAATAGAATAATACATTCCTACCTCACCAAAAATATATGCATTCTCTTCGTCTATGAGCTTTTGGAATTCAGAAAAAAGCCCCTATGTAAAGCACCTAGAGGGCCTGGCTTTTCAAAGAAGCTTTTTTCCTAAGTTTTAGAAGTCGTCTTTTTTTTTAATCATACGTAATAGTATTTTCAGGTGCTACTAATAAATATTAACAAATCGCGTTTAGAAGGGGATTGAAATCATAATTATGTTATTTTTGAACTAATGCATGATATGACATTGTCAGTACCTAGTACAGTGTGTAGATAAATTAAATTGTTATTTCAGTACAATGAAGTTCTAAGGCATTTCAAAAATATCAAATTATTCAGCATGTGTTTTTGTTTTCTGTTAGTTTTAAGAGATAATTCTGATCAAATAATAAGTTATTTTTTAAAGAAACGATTGTAACTACTAGTTCTGAAAATTTAAATAATAATAAAAAATCTTAGGGCAAAATAGATCGTCTCAAAACTTGCACGTATTTTTGGCCAACATGACCGTATATATCTCACATACCACTGAAGCTGTTATACGACCATAAGGATAAGAGGCACCAGAAGGCATATCAGAGCCTTCGAATGCGAAGACGGAGCAGGAATCCTATACTGAACATCTTCGAATCCGTCCATATACAACGTGCTTCACCATTCACTGAAAACCACAGACACCCGAACAGAATTTTTATGTTGTACCTTTAGTCTAGATAATTTGTTCTCAGTGTATTTTATGAAATAAATTGACCCACACCAGACTGATGAAACTGAAGCTGGGTGAACATCTGAGCGTTTCAACCGCCCAATTTCGGTGGCATCATTTTTGCCGAAGTTTCTATTGGTAACAATGTGCTACCTTATCATTTGAAGGAGGCACGGTACCTTATACAAATGACGAAGTATAACATTGAAAGGTTTGGAAACTTCGGTAAAAATGATACCACCAAAATTAGGCGGTTAAAACGCTCAGATATTCACCCAGCTATGTACTATATTCATTACATAAGCTACTGTATTCATATACTATAATGAATTCAAATGAACTGAGATTAAGTAAGTAACTCCATCTAAATAACTTAGTGAACCTAAGTCCAAATAACATTTTCAAGTGGAAGTTTCTTATTCATTCAATCGGAATAGTGTCTTATTTCGAACTAGTGCGATCATTGAATTTTAAATTTTAAAATTTACACTGAGATTCAATCTGCAACCCATTTTGCCAGGTCTCTGACTATATTCAGAAACAAAAACTATAATTTTATTAACCCTACACTTGGCAGTGTACTTATCTTATGAGATACATTATTTTTAGACCCACTTTTAAATTTTTTTTAAACATTTGTTTTTGCTTTACATAACAGCGAGGAGGCTAGAACGTACATGTTTTTAAATTCTTCAGTAAGGTCAATGCGGGTAAGACCGTCTATCAGGAAAGTCCGTCTGCCAACTGATTTCCACCCCTAGCTCAACAATATAAAACGTATATGACGGACTTTCCTTACAAATAAAATATGCCGAACTTACATGACCTTACATGAATTATCAATCAAAAATAAATATTTTCTTAGATTCATTTGTGAAGGCAAAATTTTAGAGTGCTTAAAAAAACACCAAAAATGTATGGAAAAAAGGGGCATGTTAATCATGACTTGTTATTTTTGTATCCACATAGTCATCTGACAATAAATAAAGTTACTTGCTTTTTCTATGAAAAAATGAAGGAATTTCCATTTCATGATTATATTTGAAATCAGCATGTCTACAGCATTTTCTAATAAAAAAAAATCTACCCAACCCATATGATTTGACCAAGAATGTACTATTGCGTTCAATTTCAATATCATTTATCCAACTCAAATGTGTGAAAGAGAATGATGCCCCAAGTCCCCGTTGCCTGGCTGCATGCATTACCATTTTTATGCATATCGCGGAAAACCCTAGAATAATACATTAGTTTATTTTATCAAATTAATGAGCTGTACTTTGTCGCGCTTAAGTGCTTGTGTAGAATAAACTGATTACGTTGTTCCGGTTATTTTCCTGGTGTTCTACATCGCTTTATACTCGTAATAAAAACCTGTATGAAGGAGTGCATTAACTTTTTTGTTTTTGGTTGTTTTTAATTTTTTATCATCATCATTGTGTACTTGTAGATACTGTTTAATTAATGTATTGATGGTTGGTATCTTTATTTTGTTGACACTAGCTGGTTAGAGACAGACAAAATTATACATACTCATACACTGTGACCACATATAACATGGACGTCTAACGCCAGCTCAAAATGCCCCCAAAAGCAATTGTTCAATTGTGCCAAGATGGGCAGGATATAGCGCTTTTCTTAACATCGCGCATATTTCGGCGCAACAACTTTGACAAATGTTTATAGAATATAGCCAATCAAAACTTTGATGAACCAATCACAACTATTTTTAAATGGCGGTTTAAGTTTTCATACGTTGATATTAACACTCATTACCTTGATGCATTAAAGAGGGGGTGACACTTGTCAAGTAAAATTCAGGACCGTTTTTGAAAGGCAATTTAATATGGCGTGCAGCTTCCATGTTTTATTTGCTCGCACATAATAATAATGATTTAACCTTTCACGATTATCACCCACGTTTTAACGATAAACGGGTCTTAATCGTGTAAACTTACGTTAAATTTGTTCCTGATGAATCAGGAACCGTTTGTCCCTAAAATATGAGCGAAATTATACATGTCAAGGAGAGATAGTTGACGTTATACCTGATGTTTTTTTGTTTAGTGTTAAATTTAAGGTTATTGAGAGTAAGTAAGAGTTACTGAGTTATTCAAAAATAAGTTTAATAACTGAAATAACTACATGGCAAGATATTTCTCGTCTTCAGTTGGACATAGACAGACTTTGTAGATGGTGCCAGGAGAATCACATGCAATTGAATCCTGATAAATGTTTCCAAATGACATACTCCCGAAAATATAATGTGGTTAATTCTAGTTACTACATTGGCAACCATAAACTTGACGTTATGGATACCATTCGCGATCTGGGGCCTATTTCTCGTACATTACAAGTTCACAAGTCTACAAGTTTACATATAAAACTCAATTGCACAAGTGTGTTTTAATTCTGTTTCTCTAACAAATGATTCTACAAGTGCTACATGGAGGTAGCACTTGTAGTAATCATAGAGTAAAAAAGAGGTTTATTTACTAAGCAAAGTGGAAACGCAATGGCCATTATAAATGTTATGTTAATGTCATTGTCACTCATGTGCATCATAATCTTCATAAGAAGAAAATACGTCCTTTTAAAATTTAAGTGACAATATATGTCATCTACTATTCTTCAATAAAATGGCCGACTTGTGTCTGGCATGTGTCAGGGGAATGTATGTAGTGTATAAAATACAAGTAGTTATGAATAGCGTTTCTTAAAAATATTAATCACAAGTGTAAAATCAACGTCAGTTTCGTCAGTCACTCTTATAATGTTTACAAGCCCTAGGGTGTCCGTATTTTTATATGATAAGGTGAATTCGTTAATAAATTACGCGAACCTTTAATAATATATTGTTTTGTTTTTGTGAAATAGCTCAAATTGTATTCTTAAATATTTTTTTGAGTTAATAATGACATCGTGATTTACACGAAAGAATGCAAAATCAATACAAGTAGTAATAATGATGTCTAAATGCTACACGTACGTATGTATATTAAAATGGTCGAAATTAGAATTGAAATGCCCGATAATCATAGCAATAAATAGCTTAAATATTAATTTTTATTTTACTAAAGACATCTAGCGACCAATAGAATAATCAAATTGGCGGCGAGTAGGTGAACTGGAATCGTCAAATGCTTCGCATAACGCTTATGTCTATGGTTTTAAAACTGTGTATGCGGTCCTAGTACAACTGGTGATTCACAGTAGCTCGCGGCCTTCATAGGGCTACCCGTCTCTTTTTTATCAATACAATCAATAAGGGACTAGTAGCCCGTGAGAAGAGCGCGTGTTGGTGTTGCGCATAAGATATTATGCTAGCCTGATGCCTACGTTACTCTAAAATATCTATCAGTCTCAATTACTATGTATTTCTATCCTGTATGTATATGCCCCCGCAGCACCACAACGTGATAAAGCTTACAACGAAAAGAGAGGCATAGATTTTGGAACTACACGGCTCAGTGTAATTCCCGCATTAAAGTGGTTTGATTTCCATATAAGTACGGTTAGCACATGATTGGTGCGACAATATGTCGCTGCGAGATAGACTATCCGTCCCTTTTATTAATAATAGTAAGTAAAAGACGGGAAATCTATCTCGCAGCGACATACTGTCGCTCCGAACATGTGCTAAGCGTAAAGAATTGCTTGTGGTTTAGCAAGCCGTAACGTATTACCACATTATAAAAATATGCGAATATTCTCTAATATACACGGTGGAATTTAATCGGTGAACAGGAACCCATTTTTCTAATTCAGTAATCGATGGCGGTCACGTTTATGTAGTACTTAAGTGGAACCAAGTTTTTTTTTAGCATAAATTTTTTTTATGTTGAAATTAAAATTTATTATCACCCTACTAATGGTTTAGTCTGAAAAGTTTAATACCTCTTTTCAAACTATCAGCCATAGAAACTTAAAACATAAATGAGCAATAACCACTCACATGCTTTAATTTTTGCGATAGACTCTATTCCTATGTAAAATAAGAGCGATGCATGGCTGATAGTTTGAAAAGAGGTATTAAACTTTTCAGACTAAACCATTAGTAGGGTGACAATAAATTTTAATTAAAGTTTAATTTCAACATAAAAATTTGTTATGCTAAAAAAAAAAACTTGGTTCCACTTAAGTACTACATAAACGTGACCGCCATCGATTACTGAATTAGAAAAATGGGTTCCTGTTCACCGATTAAATTCCACCGTGTATATGGCAATCGAACAACCTTAATGTTTTATAGTTATAGTAAATGAAACAATTAGGACCTTTTTAACAATTTTATTTTATTACAATTACAATAGTATTTTTCATAGTATAAGCTTTGGAGTATCCCATACAAAATATTAAAATATTCTCATAACTCCACCTACTCCAATGAGGTGAATCAGTGGCCCTAGCACATCTTGTGCTTAACAGCAACTTGCACCTACCAGATTCTTTTCGATTGCATAGATTAAAAGGAGATGTGTATCTGTAAGTTGATGTCAAATACAAGATATTCTAGCCCCCCAGTGATCTCCGCCATGAGACACAGTGGCCTTAGCACATCTTGTGTATGAAAGCAACACGCAGCTAGCCATCTCTTTTCGATTATACTGATTAACAAGAGACTGGTAGCCGCGAAAAAGCAGCGTGCTACTGTTAAACACAAGATATGCTAGCCTCCAGACTTATGAATCTATTTAGTCAATCATTTAATTTTCTTAATTTGCATTCATATACCAACTATACATAGTATAGGTAGGTGGGTGAATATCCGAGCGTTTCAACCGCTTAATTTTGGTGGCAACATTCTTGCCGAAGTTTCTATTGGTTACAATGTGCTACTTATCATGTCATTTGAAGGAGGAACGGTACCTTATACTAAATGAAATGACGAAGTATAACATTGAGACGTTTAGAAACTTCGGCAAAAATGATGCCACCAAAATTAGGCGGTTGAAACGCTCAGATATTACCAATTTAATTAACAACTTGACGCTGGTGTATATAGTTCGTATTTAAAAAATCGGTTTGTTCGACTTATCGGGTTTCACTACGCAACCCTCGTAATGGTCAAGGACCCTATTGGATTCCAATAGTGTCTTTGACTATAAGTGATTCCGTACATGTGGAACCGTGTACATTATTATGAATATTCCTTTTTATTTAAAGTAAGAGTTATGCATTGTTTCCCGACACAAACTTTAGAACCGTAGGTATCCTATATATTCTTAGGACTACGTTTGAAGTGTCCATTACTAGTACTTCTCAACTAAAAGTTTCCAACACTTGCACCAGTGACCATTAAGTTATCATTCAATATACGGTTAACTTAGCAGATAATTTTTTCATGCGGATACCTACTATAGCATTAGCGGTTTACTTGTACCTAAGTTATGTTATGACAATCAAAGAATAAAGTAATATTGATAATGAATTATTAAGTACCTACTTAATAATTCATTATCAATATTACTGTTTCCTATATCCTATATACCTATATAGTAGGGTGGACCGATTTTTTTATTTTCGGGTAATCATAAAATAATCTTTACGAATCGATACTATGCGGCTAGAAAAACAAAAAATATTATGACCATTTTTGGATATTTTATCATTATGGACCCCTTATAGAAGCCCGAAGATCGGCCTTATTTTTAAGGTTTTTTTAAGAAAACTCGGATGAGCAAGGATATTTTCTGTTTTAATTTTATGGATAAACAAAATAAGATTGTTTTTCATAAATTTAAGGTTTGTGTGATTTAATTATATGATAATTGTTCGCAGTACCTCCAAAAAATAATTTTCAACTTTGAGGCTCTTGGGGCAGTACTTCCCGAATGATTATCGTAAAAAGATATATTGTTGAAAAAGTTACTTTTTAGACAGGTTATTCCTATAGGGCCGCGTTTCAGAAAACAATGAAAAAAAAATTTTTGTCCATGAATACATTGAAGTATGAAAAAAAAATTTTTTTTTCGGATTTTTGGAACCGTGGGCCAATAGAATGATAGTCGTAAAAAGTAACATTCTGTAACAATATACCTTTTTCCGATATTCATTTGGTAAGTACTGCCCCAAGAGCCTCAAAGTTGAAAAACAGTTTTCGCCGATACTGGTTATAATTTTCATATAATTAAATTGTGCAAATTCTACATTTATGACAAATAATGTTATTTTGTTTCTACATAAAAATAAACCCGAAAATATCCACGAACTACTGACTTTTCTTAAAAAAACCTTAAAAATAGAGTCAATTTTTGGGCCTATAAACGAAGTACAAAATAAAAGTAAATCCAAAAATGATCATAATATTTTTTATTTCTCTAGCCACGAAGTATCGATCTATAAAGATTATTTTATGAATTTCCAAAAATAAAAAAATCGATCCACCCTACTATATAGGATATAGGAAACAGGTACTCCTTGGTGTTTGGCAATCGGTACAATTTATAAATACATACATACAAATATATATACGGCACACGCCTGATAAATATCGATGATCTTTATCAATTGAGCTCAGCAGGCTGGTCCAGATGCTTGAAGATGCTAGCGATGCTCATACCCATTCATTTTTTGATCAGACTCTTGAAATGAAATAGCGTACGAGTACAACTTATTTTGGAAGCGTTTATCCTGTTACTGATTGCTATTTCCCAGATAATCAATGAACATGAATAATAATAAGCAGGCCGTGACTTATATACCGGTATTTGGCGTCGAACCTGATACTTACCTCGGAATCTTCCGTATTCTGCTGCTCTACCTTAATTACTTACATATGTACTTCCTCCAATACTCCTTTTACCTGCGAAGTTATACGTTTTTAAGCGTGTAAGCGAGTCCTAGTTTTGTATTTCATAAATCCTACTGAATGTTGTTATACTCGTACATGTCATAGATACATTGTTAGCGTGATTGTTTCATCGAACCTTATAAGCTTATAACCCTATTTAGGTACACATTACACACATTGTATAACAAAGCTAATTTACAAAAATATATTGACGTATGAAATTGTTAGTTAAAATAATGATTAGGAACAAGACCGCCCAACGTCTTCCGTTGTTTGCCTCAGTATTTTTATGGGTCGTCTAAAGCCACCAAAGCCACATCCATCCTTCCGAAACCTCTCGAAGAGTGCTTCGAAGTCTGGCGACGGCTTACTGCCTGCGTTACATACGTATAACGGAAACAATGCAAAGACTGAAAAGCGATGCCGAGGCTACTACTACTACCTTGCGGGTGTTGGGCGCCGATAATCATATCGATAATACACATATTCCATAATACTCGCCGCAGCATGACGGCGGTAAGAATACATTTCTCACCATCCCAACTCTTCCTGTGCGTATCGTAAACGTCGACTACATTATATAAAGTGTCACGACGACGGATTTATTGATGATGATGTGTCCATCATCATAGTGGGCACACAACTGAGATCGCCGACCCGCTGGCCTAGCATGGCGATTAAGTATGGGCATTTACCTCCTACTACGTCCTGCGTAGGTATAAGTAATAGAAGTGACTTTTGCCCAGCGATAGGCTGATGTAGTCTGATGATGATGAATACACGTATTCCTCATAGATTGCCACATGATTTAGTCACGTTTTATGTAGCATTTAATACATATAGTCTTGTCCTTAATAATCTTAAAATACACATACCTAAGCCACAACTTGCTGGGTATGAAAAAAGTGGCGGTAAGAAATGACAACTCTGAATTTTCTTAATTTACGTGTACGGAAAATAGTTGCTTAAGTTTTACCTCTATTAAACAAAAACCATTTCAATATAATATGATAAGACTTGACAGACAAATAATAACATAGACAATCCGATGGAAACTTCAAAGGTCCCTTATTGACGGATTTTATATTTACATAGAATAAATAGTAATGTATTCATATAATTATATGCTCTTACACACTTTAACACTACTAAAAGCAGAGCCGACTTACAACATAATTACGTACCTAAATATTGGCCGGCCAGTCAGAGCCGCCATAGTCGTCTGTTTCTGTCTACGTGTGAAAGAAAGAGATGTTACATAATTGTTGACTTATGCAATATAATATTCAAATGTTTACTATTTCTACTATATACTAATGTACTTAATTGTATAAATAATTACCGTATCGAAATAATCTTCACTTGAACACCAAGAACAACTAAACGTGTCACTAGGTGCTTGCAACGTTAAGAACACCTTTAGGTGCCATGATGTCACCTGTCAAAGAGATTCTCACACTTTTACGTATGGCTTAGGTACATTTGCTCGATTGGGTTCGAACTTTTGGTGTATTTTTTAGCCCTATCTTGTGTAAGATGTAAGGCGTTCAAAGGTAACATGACACCATGAAGCTAACGCTACTCAGGTAATTCAGCTCAAAAGGCACGAACCAAATACGAAGCCGAAGAATCACTAAATTATATTCATAATCTGTAATACCTATTCATTTTATTACATATAACTTAAATATTCAAGAAAACAACAGAAAACGGAATATGTGATTCTCTTAAATATGAAAAAGTAGTAGGTACCTAGTTATAATATATTATACAATAATGTCTGTTTCAATCTTTAACCACAAGAATTAAACCGGCTCCGTTGTAATTATGATCCCAAAAGGCTACAAGATTATACGGAAATGAAATAAGGTTAACATAAATGTATCATATTTTGTGATTGTTCCGTTGTCATCAGCAGTTCCACGTTTGTTATATTATATTACACTATGACAAACAAGTAACCTGATGGTAAACAGCTACTGCAGCTTATAAACGTGGGCACAGTGATGTCACATACGTTTTTCCGACCCTATGTCTCTATGTCGATAGCAAAAGTCGACAGAAGTCTTGGTGGGCCCCCCATTGAATGCCCGTAGAGTTTTGGTTATGTTACGCAGCAGGAAACCATCACCATTAATAGATAGAGAATGTTAATTTGACTTTAGTTGTCTGTAAGGTATTCATCTCCCACCTCTTTACCCTTCACTTGATAAAAATATAATATTTATATGAATACGCTTGATATGTACATGAACGTACTAAACATCTATGTAAACGTGGATTTCAAGAATGAACGCAATTTCTCAATACTTGAGGAACTTAACTGATTAAAAATCCGTTTAGAAGTTCCCAAAATTCTAGGATTTCCCAACGACCCCGCCATCGGAAATAGTCTCTGACAAAAATCCTGTATTGCTTATTAGTTGCTTAAATTAATGTAAGATCGTCATATAGCGCACCTTCTACGAGTAAATACTTAAATATTGTCAGCTCATGCACCTACGGGCGACTTCCTTTACTGCTGATAGTCTGCTATTGACACTGGAAACTCTACTTGTCAGCATCCATAACCTAGCTAGCATTGACTATGCCTACGAAACTGGAGGTTAAAGATTCGAATCCCGGCGAAGACGAATATTTGTTCCTTGGTCATGGTTGTTTTCTTGTTATTTCAATATAAGTATATCTTCCTATTTCAGTACCTATAGTATATACAGTGTAGAAATTAAACTCAGGCCCTGGAAAAAAACTACTTTAAATCCTTAAGCTAGCTCATTTTACTTAAAGGAGACATTCCTTTATTCCGCCGTGTGGTGACTGCAGTAAGAATACATTTGTCACAACCCCAACTCCTCCTGCGGGTGTCGTAAGAGTCGACTAAGGGATTGAAGTGTCACTGACCATTTTACAAGATTGATGATGGGCAGCAGCGTCATCATAGTGGACACATTACTGCGATTGCCAATCCGCTTGCCCAGCGTGGCGATTATGGGCATTTACCTCCTAATGCGTCTATACGCATAGTTAATAGGAGAGGCCTACGTCCAGCAGTCGACTAACATAGGCTGATGATGATGATGATGATGATGTATATTGTACCTATCTATTATAGAAATATGTCGTCTATCCACATCACACACACACACAATATCGTCACGCATTCGCACAATCTAAGCCTTATTTATTACTTTGGGCCTATCGACTTGTAAAATATTGGTGTAAGTAAATAACATAATCCACATCTATGACAGCCGCAAACGAAATGCGTGTACCAAGTTCTGAGAGTCCCCGTGGTCTTCATCTTCAGTTTCTTCGATTTCTGACAGAAACGTTATTTAAATAAATACAAAATTCGCCATGGACAGGACATGCTTAAGAAACTTCAAAAGATCGCTTGATTTCTCCAAAATGCTAATTAGATCCTGACTTGATTGTTTAACCAATTAAAAAGTATTTTAAATAAAAAATATGTACATATATTCAGCACAGTTACTTCGCTATCGGAAAATTGGCTTTTATTGAATTTTCACCCCTTTGTTAATATACCTACAGCTATAGCTACTCTTGAACATTTCCCCCAGTTCTATAAATACATATAATAGTTACCATAACCACTACGTTTTTCAATTACATTTTCCTCTAGCCTGAAAGTGACTTGCCGCCAAAAGCTCGAATAATGAATAACGAATTAATAACTAATTTCCTAGTGGGAGAATCACTTTGACATCATACGTCATGACAAAACAGATTCTGGGTGAAGACACGACAAGACAATACGCCTCGGAGCTCTTCTAGGTGGACTTGACTTCCCTGCAAACACAACAGAAACGAATAGAAGATAAATAAAATTATTTATTGGTACCCGTACACAATATAGAGATTTCTTTTCTCTTACGATTTTCTAAGATAAAACTAAAAATATGCGCGAATCGACAATGGTTTTCCTTGTAATAAAATTAAATATGAAACGATCGTTTATTTATCAATGGTAAAAGATAGCACTTGTATACTTTTGTTGTAGACATTAATTACATGACGGCTTCCATAATTTAGTCGATAATCAGTAGTCACCCTGCTTGCGAAGCGAGGTTCGAATCCCGGAGGGTGCATCTCTTCGCGTAAGTAGTATTTATTACAAAAATATTGGTTCCTCAGTCATGGTTCTTTTCTACGTATTTAAGTATCTAATACATATATACCAAATATACATATCCTCCTTTAATTAGTACACAAAACCCAAGCCTTAATGGAGCTTACCGTGAAACTCTGTAGATTTGTGTATGAATGCTTTATGATGTTCATTTATATTTTGACTATTTTACGCAGTAGGTATGAAAACTATTTTACACTATACTTCTTAGGTATAGGTACTCACATTTACCTGTGGTTATACTTTCGTAAGATACCTTAACGAAATATTTAGATTAAAAAAGGCAAGTTGCCTTGATGCATATTTATAGAACACACAGATTGATGCATTATATAGTACATTTTTGTTTACATTACTTACGAGTACATACTATTTAATAGAATCTTATATTCAAAGCTAATCTAAGCACGGACACCGTTTACCAATTTTTCAATACCAAGGATGTATACCTACCACCTTTCCTGGAGGAGCTATTCTTCATCATAATTAAAGTTCTTGACGAAGTATTCCACTGTCCGTTTCATATCTATCTCATCTTGCCTTGAATGTAGTTCACCATTGTTGACTGATTAATTGCATTTGCTCTTCGATGTGCATGTAAAAAGTAAATAATATATTAGTAACTTAAGAATTTTAAGTGACTGGCCAGGTGGCCAGATATAGCACAGAACCGGGATGAATAGAAGAAGAAGGGGGAGGCCTTTGCCCAGCAATGGGACAGAATGGGCTTATTATAATAATAATAATCGGGGGCAGCTTGTGGCGAGCTGACGGTGAGTGGCGACACCGCGGACCCCTATTCCAGAGGGCCCTTTTATATGGCCCTCGCCTCTGTGCTTGCCTTGACCGGCCGGCCAGAGTGGATTCGCAAGAGCGGGACCTATGCTCCAGGTTGGAAGTGTAAAATGTCATAACGCCGGCGGCCCTTGAACGGATTACCGGGATCTGGCTACCGCAGTCTCACCTCTCGACAACCTCAAAGCCGCTCTGAAATGTTGCGCTATTGTCGCACTGTGCGTGCTGCCGTTTGTAGGGCCCACTAAATGAGTTGGCGAGTCACCACCTGCCTTTTTACAATTTTGAGACTGATTGTCACGGCTGGTGTCCGCTAGTCTCCTCCCATAACCCAGTATCCAGTCCATCCATTATACCAACCATAGCCCAAGACCTTAGTTTCCATCGCAGTCACAGTGCTGCACTGCAATAGTCTTTGCACCTGGCGGGGACCATCTCCGGACGTATCATATTGTGCGCTCGGGGATGGTATCCGCCACGTGTATCCCTTGCTTTTAGATTATTTGTCTTAAAAGGCCTCTGCGCTGTTGGCTTCGGCCCCACGTATGCCTCCCAAAGGTCCGAGACCCCATGGTCCCGAGATAAGGTAAAGACGAACAATAATAATAATAATAACTTAAGACTAGGTTGATTTATACATATATACTAGACTATACTTGACTTGAGTAATATAAAATTATACAAATTGATCGCCATTTTAAATGGTAAATGCCCTTTACTATTGCAATAATTGAAACATAAATACATTGTCATTATGGTCATTGTAGAAGATGCGTGATAAGTAGTATAATAATCACAGCGACATTACTCAAATGACTCATCATAAAAACAATCAAAATCTAGTAACTTTGTTCAAGTAAGTAGGTACCTATGAATATATGTATAGGTTACCTGTAAATTCTTGTATTATTGGAAATGGGGAAGTTTATAAGAGATTTCAAAAGAATTAAGATACTTTCAAATAACGATATTTCGTTCACGAGTCCTTTAAAATTAACTAGAAACCGCTTCGGTATGGACAGACGGACGGACCAGCACATAGGTACTATAACATAATATATGCATAGATATGTATTTTTAGAACTAGGAAAAGGACGGATGTATGACATTGATGGCATAAAATCATACCTATCTAGTACCAAACACTGCTTAGCATATTAGGACTACTAAAATTACAGGTTTCGGGTTTACGGCAAATGTGCCTACAACGCTCAAGAAAATGATGATGCATTGACCGTAAATTGGTACTTCTACTTCGTTTTTGGTATAGTAACTTAAATTGAAAATTCATACTATATCATAAATTAAACGGTGTTAGATTTATGTGTAACAATATTCTACTCTGTAATACCTAGTAATATTGCCTGAGAAGCTGGAGGTTTATAGTGTTAAATCAAATAAAGTAACTATACACATACATTGGCCGTCTGGTTATGGCAGTAAGAATACATTTGTCACCACCTTAACTCCTCCTGTGTGTATCGTAAGAGTCGACTAAGGGATTGAAGTGTCACTGACCTTTATTTTATAAAAGATTGATGATGGGCAGCAGCGTCATCATAGTGGACACATTCCTGCGATCGCCAATCCGCTTGCCCAGCGTGGCAATTATGGGCATTTGTCTCCTAGTGCGTTTATACGCATAGTTAATAGGAGAGGCCTATGTCCAGCAGTGGACTATCATAAGCTGATGATGATGATGATGACACATACATAC
>JALPQI010023163.1:0-22492 GCA_025490895.1 Thaumatotibia leucotreta
TATCTAAACATAGATTTTATTTCAAACAATATTTCATTCGTTCTTTAGATACTCAGAAGTCCAGATAAGAAGTAATTACCCTAAACCGCTATATGCTTATCTCCACCTCTAACCATCATCATACCTAACTGGCGTTAGAACCTGATGAAGTATTTATAACTTTTGAAAACGGGAAACTGCTTCAAGGCTGGAACGTTAGAAAGCAAGCATATATTAGGTAAATCACGAAGGCAGTAACCTTTCCGCCTGGGAATTGTCGTAAAATCAGCCATTAAAGGCGTCAAAGGAAACGAAATTTCAGTTTGTCTTTTTAATGTTTTCTTTGTTAAAATCGTTATTGAAACAGGAAAAAATTGTAAGAGTTAATGCTAACACTATTCATAACGGAACTTATCAGATCAATATTAAGTAAGATATGTAAAGCGTATTTAGATTTTGTTTTTTACTTGGTCGAACAAATTTGCAAAATGGCGTAATGTAGAGCCGGCGCTTAGCGGGCAGGGTACACGGTGGTCATTGCCCTATAATACGCAATTAGAATGCTCCATACGACGGGCACGGCAGTGCAGACACATAAATAGCTCACGGAGCTCTGATTAATTGCAACTAGCGGAGCCACCTTGCCAAATTACCTGCACATGGTCTTAAGAATCAAATGGAAAAATTGCGTGGACGAGTAGATACCCGCAGAAGAACGCATGGTATTTATTCATTTTTATTTATGAACGTATAAGTCATTGCTACTGCGTGAATGCCTCTTCTCCGTATTTCCTTCCAAGTTTTGTGGTTCCTGCCGTGTTGTGACTTGAGTGGATTCTATTCTGTAGTTATTATCATTCGGCAAACCTGACTAGCCGCCCCAATTCTATTCGGCTCTTTTAGATCTTTCTTCTACCTCAGGTGGTATTCAAATAATATAAAATCTTGTGAATTGAGGTCTACTTTACGAATATGTGTAATGATTTTAATTCTGTCAAAAACACAAATCAAGATGTGACTAAAAAGGGAGTACTTTCGTAGCAATTACAAAGGCACACGTATTTATATCCAGTATACAGTTCAATGAAAACTTGTACAATACTTACGAGTTGTTTCATTAGCAGTCATCCACTGTGCTCCTTTAGGTATATTATGGCAGGTGGGGCAAACAAACTTGTGAAAGGGAATGGCTGTCTTGTTCTTTAGCATAGCTTGGAGCTCGGTTTTTGTAGATGGCACCTGGAATTTATGATTGGGAATTTATTCGGAAGTATTTATATTTCTTATTTATGCTATTAGTGCTCAAAATTGTTACTTAAATGTCTTCGCACGTTATAACAACTCCACGCGAACGCGGCAGCAACTCACACTTCCGATGAGTAGTCAACTGTTTGATCCACCCAATGGTCACTAATGGACAACGCGGCGTGAAAGAGTGGGCAATGATGCAAATGGTTGCTCAATACATATGTACAAGTCAGTCGCAAACGCATAGTGTCAACGCCAACGTGTGCTCAATATGTGACGATTGGGACGAACTTGTAGGGGTTGAGTCGAGGTTGACCTTAGTGTACGACGCGTAGACCAATCGTTGTTCGTACACCACTTTATTTTTTTTAAATTAAACCTAGAACATACGACTTTAATTAAATTTATCTACAGGAATATCATAATTTCCCTGTTATGTATTCAGAAGCGGTAATGTAATGACCTATATTAAGAGACCGGTGTCTGTGGCTGTATCATAATGTTAACATTAAAGTACAGGCAGAGTACAGTGCATCATAATGTTGACATTAAAGTATCGTCGTCATGATATTAATTTTAACATTATGAAGTCAACTTCTTTTTGTTGTTTTTTTTTTCAATAAATATTTATTGTAGGATATCCTTACTCAAATTGAGTGATTTCAACTGATTTGAATTTTTATATTTAGAGGTAATTACTTAGTGGATATAATGGAAATAAAGGTAAATTGTCATTCTAAACTAATGATATGGATGTAGATAAAGTTATGTATGTGACTGTACATAATTAGGCATTAAACACTCGTGTGATCTTATTATGAAACTCGCCTACGGCTCGTTTCATAAAACCACACTCATGTTTAATGCCTCTTATTATGCGCCAGCCACATAAATAACTATTAAGTTTCAATATATGGCATAAAGTCGAGTCGCCGTTGAGTTGTCATAATTTGCGAAAACCTTAACTGGGACAAAAATACTGGATGGATTGAGATATAATGGACGATAGGGTTTTCTAAAATTGACTTAAATATTGTGTGTATCATCAAAGAATAAAAAAAAAACAAATATTCTATGATTTCAAACTCTACTTACAAGGAAGTACTTGAGACATAAAAATACTAAGACATTGTAGATAGTCACACTTACTTTGACTTTGGCATCGACTTCAAATATACTGATAGGAAACACCCTCGGTTTAGTTGAAGAGTTCAAAGGTTTCCCGTTCCGAGCTATCATGTTCAGGAACCGTGGGACCAGGTTGGGGCTAGGATATAGTTCAATATCCGAGGGCAGGACGAAATGCGTGAGTGCCGAGTCCCGGGCGACGTTGCGTGCGACGTTCACAGGATACAACAAGCTCTTCTGCTTCATGTAAGTCGAGTTAGCATTCACTTCATACGGCGGATTGCCGCTGCAATTGTACGGCGTATTAAGGAAGCTCTCGGGGTTTGGTATCTGAAAATATATGATAATGAACTTGAGTGTATATCAGACTGGGTAAATTATATTTTTCATATATTCAATTGGGAAAATTTATGTACGAGTAGTGGCTGTAATTATCACCTGAAATTGAAATGCAGTAACGTAAAAACAAAAATACCTTGGATGTAGGCAGGTACAGTCCCAAAAAGTCCAAATCTCCTACGCTGAGAAGTCTAGATCCTTCAGAGCAACTACGTTTCAAAGAAACTCTAGAGACTAAATTACTAAGCGACAAGAACTCTAGTGACGCTAACACCTCGTGGGATAGTCTTAAAAGTCAGATCACAAGTACACTTGAAGAATTGAACAAAACCAGGAAAAGGCACAACTCGGGACATAAAGCATGGATCACTGAACCTACGTGGGATCTCATACAACGCAGGAAGGACCTGAAAGTGAGAGGTCTTCGGGATACCAACAGTCGCTCTGAATATTCAGAATTATGTAAGGCAATACAAAGAGAATGCCGACGAGACAAAGCAACGTTCATAGCAAACATCTGTGGTGATATCGAAGCGCACTCTCTCAAATACCAAGCGGCTGACCTCTTCAAAAAAGTTCGATTACTATCCAAGCAGTTTAAACCGAAGCACTGGGTAATCGAAGACAAGGACGGGCAACCAATCCATGAGCTGGACATGGTGGCAGAGAGGTGGAGAGATTATTGCGAAGATCTATATAAAAGTTCATCAGATACGGCAGAATTCACACCCGGCTGGAATAACTTGGAGCATGAACTATCTATCCTTCGAGCAGAAGTCACAGCAGCCATTAAGGCCCTAAAGATCAGAAAAGCACCTGACCCTGATAACATAACAGCAGAAATTTTAAAATGCCTAGGCGAGAAGGGCATTAATATACTCCACGGAATCTGCAACCAAATCTGGCTGACTGGCGACTGGCCCAAGGATTGGTCCGACTCTGTAATTCTGCCGCTGCATGAAAAAAGGATCAACTAGGAAATGTGATAACTATCGCACGTTGGCCCTGATATCCCATGGCAGTAAAATATTGCTTCACATCATCAATAATAGGATTCGGCACTACCTAGACTGGCAGATCCCGCAGGAGCAAGCGGGATTTGTAAAGGGAAAAGGCACAAGAGAGCAGATCCTAAATGTCCGTCAGTTGGTTGAAAAGGCGTATGAGTTTGACACCCCAATAGTCATGTGCTTTATAGACTACAGTAAGGCTTTCGACTGTGTCGACTGGACCAAACTATGGAACATCCTTACTGAATTCGGAGTGCCCCAACATCTGGTCTTCTTACTTCAGTCACTTTACGAGCGCAATACAGGCGTTGTGCGTGTTGACGGAGCGATGTCGAACTCTTTCAAATTTGGGAAGAGAGTGAGACAGGGATGCATACTCTCTCCAATCCTGTTCAATATCTATGGCGAACACATAATGAGACGTGCCTTTCAGGATTGACAGGGAGGTGTCACCATTGGTGGGACCAAAATCACCAATCTCCGGTATGCGGATGATACCACCCTCTTTGCTGCAAATGAACCGGAAATGGTTGACCTTCTAAACAGAGTGGAGCAGATCAGCGCAGAGCTTGGTTTGGCAATTAACAAAGCGAAGACCAAAATCATGTTAATAGATCGCTCGGGGAAGTTAGAACTCGAGGGTACCCTGGATCTTGAAATGGTGGATAATTTTGTGTACTTGGGGTCTACCATCACAAACAACGGCTCCTGTGAACAAGATGTGCGAAGGCGAATAGGAATGGCTAAGAGCGCGATGACACAGCTGCAGAAGATCTGGAATGCCAGAAGCGTCTCGAACCACACGAAGCGAAGACTCGTGAATGCCCTGGTTTTCTCCATCTTTTTGTATGGCGCCGAGACCTGGACGCTAAAGAAAGCTGACCGCATCCGAATAGATGCATTTGAAATGTGGTGTTGGAGGAAGATGCTCCGGATACCTTGGACAGCTCGTCGGACCAACGCCTCCATTTTAACCGAACTCGGCATCAAGACTCGGCTGAGCACAATATGTCTTCGTCGCATCTTCGAGTACTTTGGCCATATTGCCAGGAAACCGGGTGATAACTTGGAGAAGCTCCTCGTCACTGGCAAGATCTAAGGAAAAAGGCCTAGGGGACGAAGTCCAATGCGATGGTCCGACCAAATATCCACCAACCTTGACTCGAAAGTTCACGAGGCTCTACACACTGCAATCGACCGAGACAGATGGCGTAACATCGTCAAAACAAAAATTATGAGAAGAAGTCACGACCCTCAGTGATGAGGAATACGACGCAAGGAGGAGGAGGCAGGTACAGTCGAGGAAAATGATTGTTTAGCAGTTTAATCGTCCACATAATCTGGTCGTATTATAATGACAAATTACGTCACATACTCATGAAGTTTTCTAGTTTTATTTCTTGCTGGGTGAAACGGTAGTTCGATTTTCAAACTATGTTTGTTTGATAATCAGATTGTGACAATGACTGCCAAATGACAAAGATACGTCAAACTCAATAATTATAAAATATTGTATGGATTCCTTCGATATAATATTGCGAAAATTACAACCTAATCTGATTAAAAAACTGCACGTGCGGACTTTGCTCATGATCATGAATAAGTATCTGGATGTTGATTGATCGTCATAAATTTTCACAGATGAGAAAACGTTTAAATCTTGCATTCGTGGCAGATTAAATTTATGGCGGCATACACGTTATCAAGAAAAAAACGGTGTCTACTTGTGGAACTGGATGAGTGCTGATGGCGTAGGCGAACTCCAAGAGCAAATGCAGTGGATTATGTTACGATGTTGGAAAAGAATGTGCTTCCCAGTGTGCGAATGTGTATTCACAACAGGAGATGCCTAATTGTTCATTCGAGCAAGATAATACACACGGCTTAGACTAACTAATACCTGGTTCGATCGTCACCCGAAAATGACTAAAATAATATGGCTGGCTAAATCACCTAATCTTAACCCTATAGAAAATGTATGGGATCGGAATTAATGGAGAACCGAAGCCCTCATCCAACATTGCAATCAAGCATGGGAAGATATCTCCCTGGGATGGGACCTCTGCACTGAGCTAGTTACTTCCATGCAAGACCATTTTTTAGCAGTCCTAATTGTCATAAACAACCACGGGGTCTACACTCGTTTTTAAAACATGATTTATTTACTAATAAATATAAACATGCAAATAGTTTTTTATTTCATTTCTCGTGTAACTTAGTAGATGAAAGGCTTGTTTCATAATCGTCAGGTAAGGTTGTCTGCCAGATAAATATAACACTTTCTTTATGTTCATGTATGTGAAAGAAAAAGTGCACGTTGTATGACACGTTTTTTATCAGACTATTGTGAAAGTGAGAAACATGCCAAACATTTTTCTTTAAGGGCTGATTTTTCAATCCTCAGTTAAAATTATCCATTAGTTAAAATTATTACCATTCTTATCTAAGGTCATCAGTCAAAAAAGGATAGAGCTAACATTTATTTGACAGATACTGTTACCTGCGGCCCTACCGCGAAAAACGAAATTCGTAGATTTCGAGGATTTATTGTCTCTCTCACTCTAATGACGCCTTCGTTTGAGTGACAGAGAAATATCTTCGAAATTTACGAATTTCGATTTTCGCAGTGATAGGCCTGGGTATTGAAAAATCAGTCCTTAGTCGTATTAGTGCGTTCGAATAACAAATGTCAAAAAACAAAAAAGTTCACATTTATATGAATTATGAAACATACACGGAATGAAGTATCCTATATCCTATTGCTGTCAACTTCAATACTTGTCACTGACGTTAATGCCTAAGACAGACAAAGATAGAAATATGCTGTTTTCTTCTATTTAACGATTATAGACATGTCTTGGTTCGTTATTAGTCGCTTGCAGTCGGAAAATGTAGCACTAATTTCAGAATTATGGCAACCTGCTAAACATTCATTTTCCTCGACTGTACATACTTCCACCCCAACCACGATGTCAGTCGTGTGCTTTATTTAGCTTATTAAACAGTAGTGAACGTGTCAGATTGGGGTTAAGCATCCAACTATGTATAGGACAATAGAAGAAGTCTAAAACATCCCCAATAGGTGCTTAGTCTAATAAATTAAGCGTCTTATTTAAAAATACGAGTACTATAGATATAATAACTCGCAGGCTTGTTTGAGAAGGATTTTCAATCCTGGCTTCCAGGATTTGGTGGAAGTTCTTATATGTATAGATAACTGTTCTATATGGTATCTCAAAGGATAAACTTACCGTGCTGGGAATGTGTTTGTGCGAGAAGAAGACGTGGAAGGTGACGAAGGACCGGATGAGGTCGTTGCCGGTGCAGTCGCGGAGATACCTGATGCTGTTCACCGTGGGCGCCAGGTCGGAGCCGGGCGCGTGGATGGCGAGGCTGACCGGTGCCATCCATCTGGGGACGGAGATAAAAAAAATCAATAATGCCGCTAGATCGTTTTAGAATGTTAATCGATTCGATAACTAAAACTATTAACATTTGGAAACTAGTGCCTTTACCTAGTGAGAAGAACCGACAACACGATCTAGGGAGTGACGCATGCAACATTCAGCAACAAGTAGCATGGCGACGCTAACTTATAATTGGGGTTATAGAGGAAATGTTTTACGATTTGATATTCGAGACATAGAAAACAGAGAAATGTTTAAAGTTATTTTCTATCGAGTGAAGTTTATCTACATATAGTAAACGGCCATAAGTAATGCACATCGGTTATTGGGAAAGAGACAAATAATATTGCATAAATGTCAATAAGTTAAAGAGGGATAACGCTCTATGAAGCCGAGTCTTTTTCCCAACAACCGATGTGCATGACTTATGGCCGTTTACTGAACATATTAGTAAGATTGGCACATAATATTATTTGATGCGAATGCGACAGATTCACCGCTAGACAGACTCCTCTTGTTTTTACTAACTATATTATGTAATAAAATTGCGACGAATAAGCCTATGTCGCCGAGATACTGTCACTTTAATCATGTACTAACCATACAAATTTAGATAAAGGTTTCAATCGAAAGTCGTACAATAGATTTCAATTTTCTTAATTTTATTCTTGAGGAAGAAATTATTACAAAAAAACAAATTATGCCTCTAATAACTTAAACTTTAAAAAACCTGGTGAAAAGTGGGATCAGTGCTTCTAGCATGTCATTCAGTATGAGCTGTAGGCTTAGCACAGGATTAGTGCGACAATTATGTCGCCGTGAGATAGACTATCCATCCCTCTTGTATTCATATAGTTAGTAAAAGACACACTGACATACCAATCATGTGCTAGGCATACTGGTTAGTTATCTTAATTTTGTTGGGGACATGAAGTTGCGTGTCCAGCCAGCAGTGTTATTCACTAAGGAAACCGCCTAGCTGTCAGCGCTGTGTCAGCGCTGCGGCAGCGTCGAGCCTAAAAATGATATTCACTAATGTACTTTAAACGACACTAGTGCTCGGCGACGAATGCGGCGTGAGCTGGAACTACATTGCGTCTAGAGTTTGACGTTTAATGTATATGAACTTCGTATTCTCTAACGAAAAACAGCGACGAACTCGCCCACAACCTCGCTCACAGCCTCGATTCCTAATGTCAAATAAAACAGCTAGGATTTTAGACAAGGCTGTCTCGACGTCGAGCTCGTTGACGAACGCAGCGTCGAATGTGTGAATAAGAGAATAGTATAGCAGTTGTTATTTGCTAGTAACTTGATACGACAACTACCATAGGGACATAAATAAGTGGTTGGAAGTACGATCTTAGATTTTTTTAAGTACCGTAATATCTTAATTGAGCATTTCTCAAAAAGTTTGTACATTTGGATCACGTCTTACCCCCTTATTCATAAACGTCTGCTAACTTAACAAGCCGCTAATAATTGTTTGTCCCATTTGCTCTTATGGACACATTCATCATTATCAGCCTATGTTAGTCCATTGCTGGACGTAGGCCTCTCCTATTAACTATGTGTATAGACGCATTAACTAGGAGGTGAATGCCCATAATCGCCACGCTGGGCAAGCGGATTGACGATCGCAGTAATGTGTCCACTATGATGACACTGCTGCCCATCATCAATCTTGTAGAATGGTCAGTGACACTTCAATCCCTTAGTCGACTCTTACGACACCCGCAGGAAGAGTTGGGGTGGTGACAAATGTATTCTTACTGCCGTCACCACACGGCATGGACACATTGTTAAGACCGAAAGGGACAAACAATTATTAGCGGCTTGTTAAGTTAGCAGACGTTTATGAAGATGTATTACCAACCGACAAACCACGCTGTCCACCAGGTTGGGTGGTTAGTATTTTTTTTTTCTTAACTGACAACCTGCCCAGTTTGTTGGTTAGTAACATAACTTTTTTATTACTAACCCAACAACTTTCTACGGACTGACTAATGGTTTGTCAATTGGTAATAAGTAAGCAAGTGCTAGATATTTTACCAACCGACAAACCACTCTCTCCAGGGGGTTAGACTTTGATAAAAATTGATAGCTGGTAGAGTCAATGCTGCTGAGCAAGATCCACCACATTTCCCAAAATGTCCCAATGTTTGTATGAAACATTCCTTTTTTGTTACCTAAAATGTATAGGAATCTGATTTACTTATCCAAATCGAAGACGTGATCCAAATGTACAAACTGTTTGAGAATTGCACAATTACGTAACTAACGGTTACGGTTCAGGAATTGTTTTCAAGTTCCACGTTTCCTGTGACGATGAACATAGAAACGCATAACATTTATACAGGGTTCTCGCGAGCATTCCGAAAGATTATAACTACGCATTCTAGACATCAAAATAAACAAAAAATATTATGAGACCTAATATCAATTCCACTAAAAAAAATTTTTTTTTTTTTTTTAGTCTTTTTGAATACTTTTTAACATTTCCAGTACTTTTTGTCATAACAACAATTTGTTTAAATTATTTATTTCAATTGTTTTTTTACAGGTACAGGTTATTTCGTCAAGTCTATTCGTTTTTTTTATTTTTTTGATTGTCAGGCAAAAGGTGTGGTAGTATTAGAACACATTGTGGTAGTATTGTAATCAAAAAGAAGTTAAATGACGAGTTACGTCAAAAAACTTATTTCGAAAAAAGGTTGATTATCTCTGAAACCAAGCCGAATCCAGGAAATTTTATATAAACATTAAAGACTCTATATATACAGGGTGGTCCAAACCTTGACGTCAAAAATTTTTTTTTAGATTCCTCGCGTCATGAGCTATCAGAATATACCCCATGTATGTTAGTCGATTTTTTGTAGTTTTCGAGTTATGAATTTTTGAAATTTTTTTTTTGAGAAATTCTGTAATGAAGAAATTTATGAATAAAAAAAAAACTGTTGGGCTTTTTAACTAGTTTCTTTTTGTAAAAGTATTACTACAAATAAAGCATTTACTGACAAAAAAAATTGCGTCCTCACTTTGATACAAGTAGGATAAAAAATACCAAATTCAAATTTTACGTTAAAACGCATCAAAATAGCATTAATGTACGTAAATAAAAAAAATAAAACATATCCCAAGGATTTTTGGTAATCTAAAGACTGCTCTAGACCTTAAACCTTCGTAAAAGCAAAAAAAAAGTGATACTTAATGATGAGGATTTTTCGGAGTAGTCGGTCAAATAAACTTAAAAAAGCTTAAAATTTTAAAGTAGTAAAAAATTACTTGAATAACTACACAAATGGAGTTTTCGTGGTATTTTTGTCTTTGTCTATTGATAAGAACAACAAAACAGACGAAATTTTACTTTATTTTTAAATTAAATTTTAGAAGTTTTTTTTAAGTTTTTTTGACTGACTACTCCGAAAAATCCTCATCATTAAGTATCACTTTTTTTTACTCTTACGAAGGCTCAAGGTCTAGGGCGGTCCTTAGAATACGAAAATTCCTTGGGATATGTTTTATTTTTTTATTTACGTACATTAATGCTATTTTGATGCGTTTTTAGCGTAAAATCTTGAATTTGGTATTTTTTTATCCTAATTGTATCAAAGTGAGGACGCTAATTTTTTTGTCAGTAAATGCTTTTTTTGTAATTATACTTTTACAAAAAGAAACTAGTTAAAAAACCCAACAGTTTCTTTTTTAGTAATAAATTTCTTCATTTCAGAAATTCTCAAAAAAAAAAATTTAAAAAATTCATAACTCGAAAACTACAAAAAATCGGCTAACATACATGGGGTATATTCTGATAGCTCATGACGTGAGGAATCTAAAAAAAATTTTTTGTCGTCAAGGTTTGGACCACCCTGTATAATATGGTCAGGAATCCACCATTAAAATATTTTGGTGTCGTCGCGAGCACTCTGTATGTGTAATACACAGTGGGTTTTTTTAAACCTACTGGTCGTAAGTTAGGTAATATCAAAATACGATAGGCTGGGCCATGAAACTATCAAGTTGGACATAACACTGTTTTTGTTTTGTCAGTCATTTCCTATTGCCAATATTAATCTTTGTAGTATTTTTATACCTGACGTGTAAAAATGAATTTGTAGGGAAAACAAGAGGTGGTCCCATTTATGTATAGTAAGTGACAACAACAGCTTTGTAAACATAACCACTGTTTTAGTGACATCATAATTGTTAAAACTATGAAACACATACTAACGATTACATTACAAACGAGAAACAATGCCATAGTAAACGTAACAAACATGTACCAATTACGCTTGTATCATTATCTAATAATTGTAATTGTTCGTATTTACAACTTCACTCACGCTGATATTTACAGAATGCATACAGGCGGCTGCAAAGAAGAGGTACAGTGAGCCGAAAATCTAGTCTAGGTACCACTTTTTACTCTAGTTCGTGGTAATAAAGCCGAAAAGTGGTAGACCAGATTTTTGGGTAACTGTACTTAATTTACATTCTAGAGTGTAAATGGAATAAGAGTGAATGTGATGACGGAATTAGCAATGTTAGCATAGTACATGACATAAGGACATTTAGGTGAAAAAATATTAGCCCTAATTATATGTAAATACTTCAGACTATGCCTATCTGAGGCGTAATCATCAAAATCTGTGACATATGAAATGTATACAGGATGTACATACTTCTATTACGAAAGAATCTCTTAATGGGGGTTTAGTACCCATAGGACATAATAAGTTTATTTAGATAACTTAGAATTACAGATAAATAAATATCCATATAATATAATATTCCCTCCCGCAATGTAATGCAACACACTCGCGTATTAAACGCTCATTGATAGCTACCTAAGTAATTTCAGTTCATCAAAACAAAATCTGATGACATAACTGCCATAACCATGTTTACAGTTTCATTGCTGCTCCGTAACTGAAATAAAAACTGTGAGGTCCTAATTACGTAACTCACGTAACTGTCATTTGAAAATCTAATTAATTCCATGCTTGATTTAGTCTATCACCCGTATTAGATTTACTTACCTTGTACAGTCGAGTGCATTAATATATAGACACCCCGTTAGAACCCTAACCCCATTAGAACAAATAGGTAGTAGGTTATTTCTTACAATCTGATTAATATCGTCACTTCGACAAAGTTCCCCAGTGGCCTAGGGTTCCAATCGGATGACTGCACCTACACACGATATAGAGCTGACTGTACAGAGCTCCCAATAAATCGGGTTATTTGGTTATACAACATTTACAGAGTATGTAGGTACCCTATTGTATTTTTTCGCACAACATTAAACGATAAAAATAGGAGCGTGGCGTCAAACAATGAGCTATAAAACTGCAGAAAATGAAATATATTCATCATTAAACTCGTCAAGGAAGGTGAATAGACGAGGTGGGTATTTGGGTCACGAAATTCACAGCTATGGTAGTCACGGAGTCACCCCTGTTTGATATTTTAGGAAATCAATAATGCCTGCATAAAAGTGAAACTGCTGACACATTTGTTACTGGTTAGTTTGCCTAATCACGAAATAAATTGCCTAGTACTCTACTGTATGGTAGATTACCAAACTCCGCTTCGGTAGAGTGCGCACGGTATACCTACTGTTATAATTATAAATATCAACCTTCGGCTGTTCGACACACTTGTTATGAGCAAGTGATTTTGGATGGCATTGAAAATAATTGCGACTGCGTATTGGCCGATAATGGTCCGAGACTTAAATTTGAACATTATGAAAAGAATATTATTATAACAATGCTGCAAATTACCATGACGAAATAAAGCTTTTAATATTGGGATGAAACGAAAAATCGTGGTATAGGTACTTATATCATTCCTTAGACGACTCATTTTCCAACACATTTAAATGTAACTTAAATACAGCTTTAATAATTATAATTTCGTCAGCCTCAGTAGCCTAGTCGGAAGTGACCCTGCTTACGAAGCTGGAGGTTCCGGGTTCGAATCCCAGCGAGGGTATTATTTGTGTATTTATTTATCACAAATAGATATTTGTTCCTTGGACATGGCTGTCTATGTATTTAAGTATCTATATGTATCTATCTAGTATATCGTCGCCTGGTACCTACATCACAAGCCTTGAGCCAGCCCATTGAGCTTACCGTGGGACTAGATCGATTTGTGTAAGATATCCCAATATATTTATTTATTTATATATCATTTTGATTATAAAAAAAGTGAACAAAAGTTTTCTCTTCTTCTTCCGTTATATGCAAAAATGTTAGCAGGATTCTTTTATAGTTATTCCAATATAGTAAGTATCACACGAGCAAATTCGTAAAAAAACTATACCGGACTCGTAATACTGAAAGCTGGTTTTCCGTATTAAGTAATTGACGTTTTTTAAATAAGGTTATCATATTTAGAGATCGAGATAAAGGTATAAAAATATGATTAAGCAATTGGAACATTTGGAACCAGCGTTCTAATCTTATATTTTTGACAGTGAACCCGCTTTGTGAATGTGGTACTCAATACCTTTTATATGACTATATCCACGTAACAATACTATCTTGTAATAATACGAGGATGTTGCCCAATGCAATTGCTCAAATGTTAGTGGGTAAGTTGCATCTGATACCACATGACGTGGATTTGACATATATTGTCATCGTTATAAGTGAGTGTATGTAATTGTTTTATAGCACTATGAGCCAAAATGAAAGTACTGACGGTGTTGTTACTTAATTCGTCATGCTTAATGCAACTTTATAACTATGTCCCATTGCGTGATGAAGTAAGTTTTAAGCAGCGACATTTCTTTGTGTAGGTAGGGTAGGTAGCACAAATTCCCATAATATATCTCATAATCAGAGATCAGAAAAATGTGCGTCATTGTTCGCAATAATAATTATGGACGTGACTCAAAAGTTGATTAAATGATGTGAATATTTATTATTAAAACGAATAATTTCTTAAAATTTGATTTTGAAACTTTGAAAAAGTTTTCATAGTTACCGATGTCAAATGGGTAATTTTTTGAGAATGATTAAATGATTAATTATTCAATCAACTTAAGAGTCATGTCCATATTATTGCGAACAATGACGCACATTTTTCCGATCTCTGCTCATAATTACCTATATATAAGTCAAATTTCGGCAGGCAGGATACAAAACAATTTTAATTCGGTTGATAAAACTTTTTACCTTGTTCGTTCGGTATTATAGAAAAGTTATTGGAAGGTCTGTTTTGGGGGAATTCCACGAAGCAGTGGGGCGTGTAATTGGAGGGTGCGGCGCAGACTGTTGCTAGCTTCACGCCCGTGCTGTGCCTCGTTTGAATACTTCACATGAGCTTTTTTATATTGACTTTTCGTCCTATTACTGCAAATACCAGCTACCTGCACAGATTAGGTTTTAGCAGAATCAATTTAATTATCATGATAGTTAAATTCATACATGCACATAGCTGGTATTTGCAGTAATAGGACTATTATATTAGCCAGTATAGCAAACTGCTAAACGAAATCTCAATATATCCCTATCCCTACTAATATTTTGAAGGACAGGTTTTATCCTGAGAAATCACATAGCCCAGGGATAGTGTTAAAAATCGCAAGCACAGCCAGTAATATGATAAAATGTGTATCGTGATATGTGTGGTACCTATATATTAGATTTCAGTATTACCTAACTATACACGTTTGTCAACTTTTCTTAACTAGGTACCAGAGAAATAAAACGTTGAAATTTTTCAATGTTCATCAAATCATCATCAAACTTCCAGTGTCTGGATGACAAATTGTAATAAGATTATTCTACTTAAAACACATTAACAAGTAATAGTATAACTGTATTATATTTATGCCAACCCAGCAACGTGGTGAATGGTGTAGCATACATATTGTTTTATATTTGTATGTGTTAAGCTAAAAAACTGCTATCTAATCGTTCGCGTTAATATGTAGTAATTTCCGCTTTACTATCCGCTTTCAAAATAAAAATATTCGGTTGAAAATATTTACTCGCGTCAATAATACTTGATCGGTAAGTAGGTAGGTAGAAGGAAGCATTAGCAAAGCTTGAACTCACCTACTTGCCTGAAAGTGTATTGTGTTCGACTGTCCTCAATGGGATCGATAATTAATAGACGCATTAGCAAATGAATCACGAAACGCTACCCTCCATTTCTGTAATGAGCTTGCCGATGAACGAGCTTATGAGAAAGTTCTACACAAGGTACTGTTAACATGTACATGCCCTGGCGATTAATTGAGTTAATTTTTTTTTTCTGTTTACATGTTCTTGAGATTTCGTCTGTATAATTTATAGACCATTTATTACGTTGCTGCAATAAAGTCTGCACGATATTTTTAGAGCTTACGCACCGTATCTACATCTTTTGTTCAGGAGATTGCTTTAGACTTGACCTCTTCAAAAATAAGAGAAGAAAAATTGAAATGTCTTTATAGTTAAATTATCCTTAAGTACCGTAGGTAAGTAGCCGTTACTTTAATGTATTCAGCCACGAGGCAGTGACGGCAATAATAATACATTTGTCACCACCCCAACTCTTCCCGTGTATGTCGTAACGTCGTAAGAGTCGAATTGGAGTGTTACCGATCATACATTTATTGAAGGTGATGACGTAAAGCAGTGTCAAAATAGTGAACACACTACTGCGATCACCAACCCGCTTGCCCAGAGTGGCGATTATGGGTAGTACCTCCTAATGCGTCCATACGCATAAAAGTAAATAGAGATGCTTAAGTCTCTTAACTAAAAAGGACGCATCTCCTGCAGAACTAGCACGACAGAGCAGTGGACTGAAATACGCTGATAAGTGATGACGACCGTAGGTATGCTTATAATGAGGACAACGTTATTGAAACGAGTACAATAACATACTCCTTTTGTCACTTTTCTCTACGTATGTACTTAGGTATATCTCTACAGTCTACACCATGCGGCACTCGATCGTCCTCGGCTAGCTTTACAAACATACTTAGGTAAAACAAAAATGTTGAGATAGTATTCTTAAAACTATATAGGAATTTGAAAACTTGGAAGACATTGACCGTTGATAATGTTGATATTCAGCGCAAAGGAGTTAAAAATCGCAAACATTTCAAAACAATAATATTTGTTTACGACCATAAATGTTATACATGGTTAATTGAATTTGTTCGTATTTACAGATAGGTCTTATGTTCTTATGTAGAATGAAGGTGACTCATGCTACGGAGAACCATTTCATGAGCTTTGTTCGATACGGTAAACTACTTAATTAGAATTACGTAGATTGCTTGCTCATTTTACTCTCCCGTGCAGTATTTTTCTCTCCGCATCATGTCGCGTTTACTCGATAAATAATGTAAACATATCTACTCGTGCAAATGTAGAAAAACACTTAGTGCTGACACAAATAAAACAGCAACATTGCGAAAGAAAGAGTATTCGCTCGTGGTATTTGTCGATTGCGTTATTCAGTAGTAATTAATTACAAATAATTATCGCCTCTTCGGATCAATCAATGGAATCATTAGACGATACTCCAGTGGCCTTACCATGAGTTATAATAATAATCAGAGGGCGGAATTGCTCATGGCAAAAACCAATGTCACTAGAGTTTGAACGTTAAATTTTATCGACTATCGATTAAACTGAAATGTATTTACCAAGCGTATCTTTATTTGTTTATGAACAAAAGTAAACCTCAAATCCATAAGTAAATACAGTGTCTAGTCATTTAAACATTACAGAGCAGTATATTGTTGAGCTGTTTTCGTCGTAAGTAAGACAAGGATATTTCTTTATCCATTTGTTGATTGTTTTTCTTTTTGGATTAACCATTTTTTTGAAACGTGAATTAGTTGTAAAAGTATGACAATTAAATGTCATACAATTTATTTTTAATCTAATCACAGAGGTCAAATCAAATTGTAGGTCGAATAGCTAATCAAAGAGGGTAATGTTAAAGACAGAAATGTAAAAGGTGACCGAATTTATCGATAGCTGGAAATGTCGATAAAATTTTACGTGCCAACTCTATTGACATTTGTTTTTTGCCATGAACATTCCGCCCTCTGATAATAATAATAATAAAAAAAAAAAAAAAATTGACGCCGTCAAAGTCAAACGTGTTTTTTGTAAATCTCCGATTATATTTTGATAAATAATGTATTTTGCCAGCATTTACAACACCATTTTTACACCTTCGTCACGGAAAAAGTGCCCTCTCAATAATCTATATACAATCATGGGTACAGTTGACGAAAATAATATAATACGCCATTGATTAGTGCCGACACGTAATTATCAAAATACCACAGGATGTACACGCGCAGTAAAGCACGCAAGATTCAAGCGTCCCCACAGATCGCACGCCCAACACCATCGTCCGCCTCGTCAACATCAGTCAGCTCTCAAGTCTCATCGGGTGCTGATTACGCCACCGCGCCCGACTTCAGCGGATCGAGCAGCGACGAGCGCGGACCTACGCCGCCGCCGCCACGACCACCTGCGCGACGAGGACGGCCACCGCTGCCGGCACGCTTGGGGCCCGCGGGACATGCTGCCCCGCCCACGGCTCCCGCTGCCGGTGGTGTAGTGCGACGCATGACATGGTCTCAAGCTATGAATGAGAACGTCATGCGCGCCTACTACGGGGCTACAGAGGGAGGAACTAATCTATCCGCGTATCGTGTCCGGATGCTTCCTCTGTTTCAGGCCCTTGAACCAACCATTAATGTGACTGCGCAGCGACTATCGGATCAAGTGCGAGTCATCCAACGATCAAAGCGGCTGGATGACTCGACACTTGATCGGCTTCGCCTGGAGGCTCTCCCTGTTCGCGCGACCCCTTCCTCGGCGCAGGACCCACCCGCCACGTCGCCGGTCCCGGTGCCGGCACACGACTTGGCATCCGAGGCACTGCGGGTCGGTCCTGCTGCTGATGAGGACGATGCTGCGAACCTGAGTGTGAGTACTTCAGACAATGAGCAATTGAGGAGGACTCTGGAAGAAGCGATTGTGCAGTATCGCTTCACACCCGACTCTAGGCCACGATTACCACGTTTGCCCATGAATAGGCGCAATCTAGCGTTGATGGGAGCCCTAAACGCTTTACTGGAGCCGTATATACGATCCAGTAAAGATTTGGATGATACGCACTCGATCATGTACTGCGGGGCCATTGCAGCGTGCCGTGTTGCTCGAGTCAAGTTTCCGGACTCTGACCGTGCACCTAGGACCGCTGGGGGTGTCCCCGCATGGCAGGTGCGGATCGAGCGACGTATCGACTCGTTCAGGACTCTCATTGCAAAGCTGATCTGCTTCAGGGGGGGGCAACAACCGCCCCCGAGTAATGCGCTTTGTGAACCAGGCGTTCGCGGGAACGGGTATTGCACCCCGCGACTACATGGCCAACCTCACAGAGCGCATCGACTTTCTGAAGCAGAAGGTTTATGCATGGGCAAACCGTATTCGCCGCTACAGAGAGCGTGTGAACCGATTCCAGCAGAATCGCCTTTTCCAGAGTGACCAAAGGAAGGTTTACCGAAAGTGGGAGGAAACCGACTACCGTGTGTCCGACGCGCGGTTGCCGGATGCTACTGCCATGAGTGATTTCTGGCGTAGTATCTGGTCAGCGCCCGTCGGACACACCGAGGGTGAATGGATGACCGTTGTCGAACGTGAATGCGAGACCATCGAACCTATGGGGGCAGTTACCATCAGCCCCGATGACGTAAGTTGTGCTATCCGCACGACTCAGAACTGGAAAAGTCCTGGGCCGGATGGATTGCACAACTTCTGTCTAAAATGGTTTCGATGCTCGCACCCACGATTGGCAACGCAATTCCAACAAGCCCTCGAGCTCGGTTCCCTGCCACCTTCTTTAACAACTGGTGTAACCTTCCTGCTCTACAAGTCCGGTAGTACCACGGAAGCGAAGAACTACCGACCCATCACGTGCTTGCCCACACTGTACAAGCTCCTTACATCCATTTTGAGAGTAAAAATTAACACGCACATTGTTTCGAACAATGTTTTGGCTCCTGCTCAAAATGGATGTAGGGTTGGGTCCCGTGGTACTAAAGAGCTCCTCCTCATCGACATGACCATTTGCCAGCAAGTCCGGCGTAACAAAGGGGCCCTCTCCGCCGCTTGGATTGACTACAAGAAGGCCTATGATTCGGTGCCTCATTCATGGTTGGAAAGGGTCTTGGAGCTGTATAAAGTTCATGCAACTCTAAGATCCTTTCTCGGCGCGTGTATGAGGCAGTGGACCACAGTCCTTCGTCAACCAGGAGGCGGGGATGGCCCCTCTGGCCCGCAGGACTTCATAAGGATCGAGCGAGGAATATTCCAGGGTGACAGTCTGAGTCCCTTGTGGTTCTGCCTAGCTCTGAATCCCCTCAGTACCCTGCTGAAGGATTCAGGACTAGGTTGCCGGCTTCGGAGAGAGGGTGAAGTCATTTCTCACCTTCTGTATATGGATGATCTCAAATTATTTGCGCCAAATAGCCAAGACTTGTTGGAACTACTGCGAACCACAGAAGTTTTCAGTAGTGCCATCAAAATGGAGTTTGGTGTCGATAAGTGTGCGGTTATGCATGTGCAGCGGGGGAAAGTAGTAAATTCAACAAATTTACAGCTTTCTGAGACAATGTCGTTCAAATCTATCTCGGAAGCAGAAACCTATAAATACCTTGGTATGTCACAGTCTTTGGGTATTGAAGATATGGGAATTAGACAGGCGGTGAAGGAGCGCTTTTTCAGCCGGCTCACAAAAGTACTTAACAGTCTTTTGTCAGGAGGCAACAAAGTGCGCGCCTTCAACGCCTGGGTAATGCCCATACTCATATACTCCTTTGGCGTACTAAGGTGGACTCAGACCGAGCTGGACGCCCTGGATCGAAGGGTCCGCACACTGCTCACCACACATCGAATGCTACACCCGCGCTCATCAGTTATGAGATTGTACATCCCGCGGAAATGTGGGGGCCGCGGCTTCTTAAATGCCAAAAACCTTCACAACCGCGAGGTGTACAATCTTAGAAACTATTTTCTTAACAATGAGTGCGGGATGCATCGAGATGTGGTGGCAGTAGATCGAAACCTCACCCCGCTCTCCTTGGCAAAAGAGAACTGGCGCAAACCTGTGGTACTAAGCACCGAAGACCGCAAGGCGGTATGGAAGAGCAAGGAGCTACACGGGCGGTTCTACAAGGCCCTCACGGGACCTGATGTGGATCTGCTCGCGTCGGTGAACTGGCTACGATTCGGGGACCTCTTCGGAGAAACCGAGGGTTTTGCCTGTGCAATTGCTGACGAGGTTATCATGACGAATAACTACCGGAAATATATCCTGAAGGACGGTACGGTCGACATTTGTCGGGCATGCCGCCGTCCCGGTGAGTCACTCAGGCATATTATTTCCGGTTGTTCTCAGATTGTTAACACCGAGTACTTGCACAGACACAACCTCGTAGCCAGGATTATACACCAGCAGCTTGCTCTTCAATACGGCCTTGTGGGCTTCGAAGTGCCGTACTATAAGTACACACCTGCGGCAGTTCTCGAAAATGGTCGTGCCACGCTCTATTGGGATCGATCTATCATCACGGACAGGACTATTGTAGCCAATAAGCCTGATATCGTGCTGATAGATCGATCCCAACGCCGGGCAATGCTCATCGACATCACCATCCCCCATGACGAGAACCTCGTGAAGGCCGAGAAGGACAAAGCCAGTAAGTACCTTGACTTGGCTCACGAGGTAACCGACATGTGGGAGGTTGATTCGGCGATCATTGTACCGATAGTTGTTTCTGCGATCGGTCTCATAGCGAAGAGTCTCGATCAACACCTCAAGAGGCTCTCGCTAGGTGGTTGGGTCAAGGGTCAGATGCAGAAGGCGATAATCCTGGACACGGCGCGCAAAGTCCGGCGGTTCCTCTCCCTGCAGCCCTAACCACCGGCAGCTTGGGCCCGCCCCGTTGCCGGCGGCACCCTAGGTTAGGTTTTTTATAAAGTATTTATGTGTTTTGTATGTTTTTTGTATGTTGTATTATATTTTAATTTTATAAATATTGTTATAAAAAGCCTAGCCTAAGAGACATGTGAAATAAAGAGTATAATAATAATAATAATAATAAGGCCGCAGGGCAGCTTGTGGCGAGCTGTTGGGGAGTAACGACCCCACGGACCCGAGTGCTCCCGAGAGTCGGTCAGGGTCCCCGCCTCCGGCGTGTCTTCGTCGGTCGGAGTGGAACCCCAAGGGGACCCGTAGGACTCTCAGCTCTGGCTTGCCTTAACTGGCCGTCCAGAGAGGAGTCGTCAGAGCTATATGCTCCAGGGGTGGAAGTGTAAATTTGCGTAAGTCGCGAGTTGGTGCAGCGGCCGTCAAGCCACTGCGCAGAAAGCGGTGTACACCTCTCTACACTCCTGAGCCGCCTACACCGGTGTTGCCCCTGGCTGTCTCTTGTGACGGCATTTACGGGGGCCCATCTAGTCGGCGGCAAGTCACCGCCTGCCTCGATAGCAAAGAGAAATCAGGTGTCCGGACCTGTTTTCTATAGTTCCATCTCTTATCCATCCAACCTTCATCACCATAACCCACTAGTCTTTTCCATATAATCTCCAATAGCCTCTATATGCCTGCTGGGACCGGTTCACGGATATCTATTTTTGTGCCCGTGAATGGGTTGCAGCAGGTGTAAAACACAGCAAATTTCTCCAAAGGGCCTCTACGTGTTGGATCTGTATCCCCGCGCAAGCCTATCAAAAGACCGGGATTTATAGGCCCGTGATCAAAGAGAGATACAAATAATAATAATAGGTGTAATCTAATTAATTCAACTGCGCAACTTACTTTCTATTCCTCTCGCTCGCACATAAGAACTCAGATGAACAATAATTAAATTTCGTTAACTTTACTTCACGTGGCTACCATGAGTTGGTAAGTATGATTACGTTAGCCCTTATTTGATAAGTAAAGAAGCTTATTCGATAAGCACGCTCGCTCGAATGTATCAGCTCAAGCGCGATAGACTTCTTTACCTACGTATCGAGCAAATGCTAACATAGCCGTTACAAACCACAACTCGTGGTACCTACTGCTACGCTACTGCCCTTGGTGCGGATATAGATACCTGAGAGACGATATTTTATACGAAGTCCATTACTAGTAAGTAAAACATTAAGTTTACTGCATAAGCGCAACCATGGAAATCGTAATGATTGGTTTAGTCAACATTAGTATGTTGATATGCAATGTATGAGCGTAATTACCAAAGACCGGACAAACGCCCGTCGTTTTGAAAAAATAACGCTGTTCCGTACAGTAGAGACTTCCTTATCTTATTATGTTAACATATTTTATTTTATAAGACGTTTA